>OMLM01020278.1:99621-123640 GCA_900302695.1 Helostoma temminkii | reverse complement strand
ACCTTCCGCCAGCCCTCCTCGGTCTCAGGCTCCTTCTCCTCCTCAGCTTCGCTCAGCAGTAGCAGCTTCCTCTTAGCTTTCTTCTCCTCTTCTTCCTTGTTCACTTCCTTAAACTCGACAATGTACCCGGTGACCTTTGACCCTCCGTCCACCAGAGGAGGGATCCACTCCAGCTCCACAGTCGACTTTGTCCAGTCTGTCACCTTTGGTGTGGGTGGTCCAGGAGGCTCTGCGCACACACACACACACACACACCCTGTCATTACACATACTTTTTTATCATTTTTATACTAAAAACATGAGTTACATCAGATAAACAGTTTTCTGACCCAGATAATTTTATACAAACTAACACTACCTGGTGGAAAGACAGGTCAGACATCCTTTTTATCATTTTGACAATAAAATCAGACTTGGTTAAACTGTTTAGCAGATCCACTGATTGCATTTGTCTTACTGATAGGGTCCCGGCACAGTACGGGGTCAGAAGGCATGCTAGGCAGACCGCAGCCGGCAGCGTTGACAGCAATGACCCTGAACTGGTACAAGGCGCTCTCCAGCAGGCTGGTGGCATCACAGTTGTTTCCCAGAGGCAGTGCACGGATTGGGTCACGGGTGACGCGGGTCCAGCGCTTGGCCGTCGTCTCTTTCTTCTCGACAATGTAGCCAGTGATGGGGGAGCCGCCATCATACTTGGGCTCGTCCCAGTTGACTGTCATTGACTCCAGACAGATGTTTGTTACTGTCGGTTTGTCACACTGACCCGGGACGGCTGCAAAAAGATAGTCATCACTAATCTATACATCAGCTGTAGGTATTAGATAGTGATAGTACTACTGCATATGTACCATAATACCTGAGAACATTTACGTCTTTTAACTTGTCAATTAGTGTGTTTTCACTTTTATATGTTGAACTACGTTGTAATTTAAAAAGTCAGGTCATCTCATAGCTCTAATGTACTGTATTCTCTTCGTATCGGTTTTAAAATGAAACATTCTAGAACAACAGTTAGACTGATTGAAACTGATAAATTATGTTCAGAACTGAACCATAACTGAGGCTAATATGTCAAACATCTGTTAGTTCTAGTTCTTCTAATCTGGCAGTCTGCAGCTAGTTAGTAGTAAATAATGTATTTTTTTGGTTTTAGCTAGGAACAAGCAGTACTGGCCACTTTACACTAGATTTGGAAGATTAACAGACATTTTGTGTTTAGATGACACAGCTGGAGACGGCTGAACTCACTGAAAAGGTTTCTGGCCTTCTCCGGCTCGCTGACCACCGGAGGCCCAACTCCAAACTTGTTCTGGGCCATCACTCTGAACTCATACTCATGATTCTCTGTCAGCCGGGTCACCAGATAGGCGCACTCCTTGGGGTCGTTGGAGACGTGGACCCAGGACTTCCTGTTGTCCTCACGCTTCTCAACCACGTAGTTAGTGATCTTGGATCCACCATCGTCTGTGGGAGGTTTCCAGGCCAGGCCGATCCTGTCCGCAAACACCTCTGTAAAGTTTATAGGTCCGACAGGCGGGCCAGGAGGTCCTGCAGAAGGAGGGACAGAAAGTCAGCAAAGTTGGTTTTGTGATTAAATATTCATCGAGATGCAAAGCTCATGCAAAAGGATTATTTATGTTGTGTTAATGAAACTCATACTTGTGTATTTTTAATATAAGATTAGAAAAGGTTTCTATGATGAGGGCTAACCTGTGAGTGCTAACTCTTAGCCGCAGTTAAGCATACTCTTGGCTGCTAATGTTAGCGGCTTAAATTGCTTAAACCTTGCTCTTGTGTTGATTTTGGAATATCAGCAACAAAATGTTCAAAGTTTGTGTTTCTCACCTAACACTGAGAGTTTGATGTCCTTAGTGACGGTGCCCAGGCTGTTGCTGGCCGTCAGGCTGTAGAGAGCGCTGTCGTGTCTGCTGGCCTGCTGGATCAGAAGCGTGCACTTGTCCTGGGTCACCAGTTTGTTAATGTGCTGGTCGTACTGGATGGCAGCCTTCTCCCCAGGTTTGTCTAGGCTGGCCTTCTGCCAGGTGAGCGTGGGGAAGGGACAGCCACTGATCTTTGCCACGATGCTAATGTCGCAGCCCTCCTCGCCTTCCAAGGCCTCACGCAGCAGGATGGTGGGAGGGCCTTCGGAAAGAAATGACATGCTTTATGAAAATGTGCTGCTGCAACAAACCAAGCTAACAGACAAGAGTCAGATGCAACAGTTAGACAACTGAACTCAGCAACAGCACTTTTATCTTCTGCTATTGTTGTGTAAAGCATGCACAAACAAAAGAGAAGTTACTAATACTGAACTAAAATGTTTTGTATGTGAATGTTTAACAGACTGTGTGTTCTGTGTAAGTAAAAGACAACAGAAACACATCATTTAGGAAATGTTAACGAGCCACTTGTATGTTGGAATTTTGGAATAGAGTTTCTGTTAATGATATCAAAATGTATTCCTCGTGTTGTCTGAAGGTGAAACAGGTTTCTGAGCAGCCTGTGAGCTGGCTGCTACTCACATGTCTGATCCTTGATGACCATGGGTCCAACAGTGGCAGAGGGTCGACCGGGACCTGCAGCGTTCACAGCTTTTACTCTGAACTCGTATTCTCCACCCTGCAGATCAGCAGCAGGACAGTGAGTCTGGGTCTGAAGCCTGCTCAGCTTCCTCAACATCATCACCATTTTTATAACAGTGGTTTATAACAAGCTCTGACACCACACATCATAACATCTGTATCAGCAGAGTGGACCAGCTTCTCCTCTCCACTGGTTTAACTGGGATTTCTCAGCGATGGTAAATATTAATGTCATAACTCTGGCTCTATAACTTGTTACCGTTAATTTAAAAGCAAAACTGAACATGTACTACAACATTTAAAAAGGCTGGAAAACATAAAAGCTGCTTTAAGGTTTATCTAGAGGACAGAATGACAGGGTTAAAGTGGATTTAGTAACAAGCTGCTGCTTGAACACCTCATACAGATTTTATTTCTAAGAAACAAACAGCTGCTGCCTGAAAAGACAGAAAAGCTGAAACATAATGTGAAAGCTAATCTGAAAGCTGAAACATAATGTGGAGTTTATATTAAAGGAGAAGTGATAGATAAGTTGGACCCTCTGCTCATTTGAGAACTGGTGTAGGCAACAAACTGTGAAGTCGGAGTGGTGTGATCATCTGAAGGATCTCAACCAACCTCCTTCAAGTCCTCCACCACAAAGGTGAGCTCCTCCACTTCTCTCTTGTTGCACTGCTTCCAGGTCTCCTTCTCCTTGCCGCTGGTGTCCCAGCTCAAGCGCTCGATGATGTAATGCTTCACTGGAGAACCACCGTTGTTCTTGGGAGGCTCCCAGCTCAGAGTGACTGTGTTCTTTGTCACCAGGTTGACCTTCAGCTTGGTGGGGGGGTCGGGTGGATCTGAGGAGAAGGAACGGGAAGATAATCAGCCTGGGTTTGATGTTTTTGCTGTATGTCGGTAACTGGAGTGGTGGGTGTGTACTCACAGATTGGGTCTTTGGCCCGCACGGGATCGGTGGTGACTGTGAATGGGCCAAATCCAAGTCTGTTCTCAGCTCGGACCCTGAACAGGTACTCCTGACCCTCCAGAAGACCTGGAACCACGTAGGCCTGGCTGGCGCAGGCTACATTCACCTGAAAACAATAAACCAATCCATTGCTTAATCAATCAGAGTTTATACTGAACTCAATTAACAAAATAAATTAATGAGGATATTGTGGTTTGAATGGTCCAAATTAGATGATTTTTGTAATATTTATTTTTAAACTTTTAGAGACTGAATCTCTACAACAAGGTGACAGTTAGCATGATGATTCACTTCACTCCTTTTGCAACACATTCAGTGGAGTTGGTCATCACGTTCTATTTGTCTTTTTATATTTAGCAAGAAAAACAATAAACTGAAAATAAAATGAAATTCTAAAATAGCTCCTGACAGATTGTTTACCTTGGTCCAAGCTTTGTCTATGAGACTCTTCTTCTCAATGAAGTAGCTCTTGATTCTTTCGCCTCCGTCGTTGTCGGGAAGTTTCCAGATCAGCCTCATGGTCGAGCGAGTGACGTCTGTTACCTTCAGCTCCTTTGGAGGACCAGGAACATCTGCACCCAGGAAACAGATCACAATCAGATACCAAAGAGGAACCAATTAAGACCAACACACTGACACTGTAGGGTTTATATACACAAACAACACAGACATACCAAGGACATTGACTCTGACGTTGACGTGTTTCTGTCCAGACTTGTTCTTGGCAGTGATGGTGTAACGTCCAGAGTGGCTCCTCAGACTGACAGGGATGGTAACAACAGACGTGGTGTCTGTGGACTCAACCTGAAAACAAAAACAGCTTGAAAATAAAACTAAAATTCATAAAACACAACAGAGCTTTATAGAATAATTATAATTATTAGAAAATTTCTGTGTATTAAACAGGTTGTGGAGTTTGTGTTGGTTGTTTTTCTTGGATGCTACTAAATGAGAATATCTTTGTTTACTAAAACTTTAACTAAAACTGTTTCAGAAATGTTTTTTTTGCCATGAGAAGTACAGTTAACAGGGAGAGAAGATCATTGTTCCGTGATGAACCCACCTCAGAGTCCACAGGCAGTGTGTGCAGTTTGTTCTTCTGATGCGTCTTGGCTTTTCCAAAAAAGTCCCAGGTCACCTTGGGCACAGGACGGCCCTTGATAATGGCAGGAATTCTGATTGGATCTCCAGCACGGATGTACAGCAGGTCATCAACTATCATGTCGATGGTGATGGAAGGTCCCACTGTGAAGCAAAGAAAATCAGCGCGGTGAGAAAATTCTGTACACATGAAATCATCAAGACGATGATTAAAGTTATTTATTGACTTCAAAGTGAGGCTTTAAAGAAGGATATACATTGGATATCTTCAATCAGAACGTCGCCCGTGCTGGGGCTGGGGTCAGACTCGCCAATGTCATTGACAGCAATGATCCTGAAGCGGTAGCGTTTGAGCTCGCGGAGGGTGGGCACAGTGAACTCAGTGGTGGGGTGCAGGGAGTCTGGGTCATTCACCCTCGCCCAGTCTGATTTGCCCTCATCCTGGATCTGGATGATGTAGCCCTTGATGGGGCTTCCTCCATCGCTCTCTGGCGGTTTCCAGGACAGTGTGACGTTGTACTTTGTCTTATCAGCAATCTCAGGAGCAGCAGGCATGCTTGGAGGAGCTATAGTAAAACATTAGTCATTTTAGGAAAATCTAATTTATCACTTGCCAAAATACAAAGAAATGATACTGATTTAGTTTGCTGATAAGAATAATTTAATCAAAACAACAACAACAAAAAAACAACAACTATTAGGCAGCTTAACAATAAGTTTCTCACTTACTAATTGGATTAACAGCAAATGCAGAGTCAGATGGTCCACTGAAAGGTCCAGTTCCTGCAGAATTGGTGGCAGCAACCCTGAACTCATACTCTGTTCCTTCGAACAGGTGATTTGCCTGAGAGACACAGAAAAGAGTTTTCTGTGGTGTTCATTTGTCTTCCAAGCAAAACAACATGAACAGTGTGGGGTTTTTTTCCAATCTAATTTCTAAACACTTATGAAGGTCTATAAAGGCTTTTCCTCATGGTCTTAGACTTAATGTTAAGTTCCATTAAGAACTTAATGAGACCATCTTCCAAGCAGAACATTGTGAATAGTGTGCTACTGTAGTTTAGGCATGTGTTTACCTAACCACAAGTTGAGCTTGTGTAGCAGCTTCAAAATTTATGTATGACAAGAAAAACAACTTGACTTTTTGCCAATTGAAGTCGGTGAAAAAGAGACTGTCTGGATGAAAAAGCTGGTACATAAACTGCAGAATGTTTCACACTGTGTGACCTTCTGTTTCATAAGAAACAGAAGAAAAACCTGTGGTAAGCATTGTCAACTTATCAACAAAATGGCAGAAAACATCCAGTTCACCCAGTACTGCCCGAGACTCTGATTTATGTAGTAGATGGATAAAAATTTAGTTTAAATTGGGTTAAGTTATTTAGGGAGTGCACCTGAAGTGAATAACAAGGCTGACAGCTCACCTGGTACTCCCAGCCTTTCATGCCCCTCTTGGTGATCAGTGCCTTATTGACTTTAGCCCAGTAGGTGGTGCCTTTCTCCCTCTTCTCCAGCCAGTAGCCGATAATCCTAGAGCCACCAGTTTCTCTGGGAGGTTCCCAGGTCAGGTTCATGGTCGCCTTGGTGTACTCTGTGATGGTTGGTTTCTCTGGTGGGCCAGGGAGGCCTAAGGGGTCTATAATCTTGACCTCTGCTGTCATGCAGGGGTCAGATATACCGTACCGGTTTTGAGCTCGGACACGGAACAGGTAGGTCTTGTTGTTCTCCAGGTTCCACATCTGCAGGTGAGGGAGGTGGTGTTATAATTAGAGTCAGGTAAAGGCACTAGAGAATTTCATTATTAGCGTTATTATTGTTGAACTTACCCCATATTTCCTCTCAATGATGCTGCTTGTAACCTCCTCCCACTTCTCAGGTGGAGCTTCCTGTCCGTCTTCTGGCTCCGCTGCCTCTGTCCCCACTTCCTTCTTCTCAACAATATAATTGGTGAGATCGCTGCCACCAGTATCCAGTGGCGTGTCCCACTGGAGGTAGCAAGACTCAGACTTGATGCCGGACACTGTCACATTCCTGGGTGGAGTTGGTCGATCTAAGGAGAAAACGTGGGTTTAGCTAGTTACTTTCATACTCTACTGTATATTATATAGCATGTTCTGTTTTTTGCCTCTAACTGTTTCCACCCACCCAGCACCATGACGTAGGTGGTGTGCTTGGCTGAGCCCGAGTTGTTGGAGGCAGTCACGACGTAGGTGCCGCGGTCCCTTCTATTGGCTGCTGGGATGGTCAGTGTGGTCTTGCAGTTCAGCCTTCCGGTCACTTCCGTGTTGATAAGCAGATTCTCAGTGGGCTGAATCTCAATATCGTCCTTGGTCCACTCTACCTTCGGAATGGGGAGGCCCAGAACATCTGCAGGCATCTCAATGGGCTCACCCTTCTTCACGGTAATGGAGTCATGCTCAAAGTACTTCAGCATGTGGACCTCAGGAGACACTGAAGAACAGGGAGCATCAAAATAATCATCACCCAAAAAAAACAGTAGAGAACCTGATTAATGTCCCTAGTGGTTTGAACCAATGTATTTTTGGGGTCAGGTGTGGTTTTGAAAGTGCAGTGGGTTCATTAATCACATGATGGATCAACCCCTTCCTCCACCTGTCCAAATGTCCAAGTGTCCTTGAGAAGAACACAAATGCCTCCCAATAATTAGACTAGCACTTTGCTTTGCAGCCTGCAGTTGCTGGTGTGCGTGTGAATGGATAAATGAGTGCCAAACTTTAAAGCACTGAGTAAAGGCGCTATATAAATAAAAGACCTGTCTTTATCTGTTTATCTAATATTAACAGAATTTGAGTCTTTTTGCTGTTTTGCTTTTCCAAATATTCAGCATTACCTTCATCATCTTGGACGATCACGGCTAATGGGATGGTTGGCTCACTCTGTCCTATTGCGTTGACGCACTTGATCCTGAACTCATACATCCAGTCCTCATCCAGGCCCTGGACAGTCATGGTCAAGTCGGGACAAATCTCTGTATTACAAGGCACGAACTCCGGCTGGTCATGTCTCTTTTTCTCAACAAAATAGCCGAGTATGGGGCTGCCACCATCATTACGGGGTGGCTTCCAGGTGAAAGTGATGGATTCTTTGGTCCGTTCAGTGTAGTTGAACTTCTCAGGGTTGGATGGTGGAGCTGCAGAATCACAAGAGAAATGATTACACTGAAGTACAGATCCACTTTTCAACAAAGACAACTTATCATACTACTCCTAAACACTGGAGTCTTGATCTGTTCACATGTCTGAATCAAAATCAAATTATTTTAGGACTTACTTGGTGCGTCCACAGCCAAGATTGATGGCAGCTCAACAGGCTGGCCCAAGCCGTACTTGTTCTTTGCTATGACACGGAATATGTACTCCTGTCCCTCCACAATGCCCATACACTCGCACTTGGATGCAATGGTTTCAACAGGCTGCTTCCATGTATCCTTCTTGATGTCTTTTCGCTCCACAACGAAGCCAGTCAGGTCGCTGCCTCCATCATCTTTGGGATCGTCCCAGTTCAGGAATATCATTTTTCGGGTGACAACAACGGGCTTCAGGTCCGTGACAGGCCCAGGGACATCTAAAGATGAAGCAATAACACTTAATTTTAGGCTGACTTCTGAATTTTACCATCAAGTCCTGCTTTGTCTTCCTGTACTCACCCACAACCTCCACTCTGGTCCAAGCATTCTTGACACCACTGGGGTTGCAAGCGGAGATCTGGAATTTGCCAGCGTCTTTTCTCTGGATGTTCTGGATTTGAAGAATGCTGTCATTGCCCTCAGTAAGGATCTCCACACGGTCTTTATCAGGCTTACGGTCGTCCTTGGTCCAGCTGATGTATGGATAGGGTTTCCCTGTGACTGTAGCAGGTATACGGAGCGTCTCTCCAGCTCTGATGACCAATCCATTCTTGACAGACAGGTCCAGTTCAATCACTGGCTTCTCTGTGATTGGTAGCCAGCAACCACACCAAGAAGCAAAATACAACAGATGAGCATAATAAATCATAATCATAATAAAACATAATAAATCTCAGTTTACTGACTGTTTTACTTCTACTTGTTTCATTATGTTTTGGCTGACCTGCGGGATTTCTGACAATCACAGGCTCCGTGACTCCTGGTGGTCCCTCTCCAGCAGCATTGCAGGCGATGACTCTGATCAAGAACTTGGCTCCCTCACGGACTCCAAAGACTGTGAAGTTCCGGCTCCTTTGGGAATGCTCTGTAGCTCTGGACCATTCCTTGGAACCAACAAGGGACTGAAAACACCACAAAACAAAGAAACATTATTCTGAACTGAAATGAAGAAAGGTTACGGTCTTGAATAGAAAAAGGTGACTTGATGATCTAACCTTTTCTACGTGATATCCCACAATCTCTCCTCCACCATTGTCCACAGGTGGATCCCACTCCACTTCAATAGAGTGGTCTGTGGTTGTTGCTATCCGTACAATTGGTGGTCCAGGAGGTACTGCAGTATTACAAATAAACACATTACAATTAACCTATTAAATCTGAGGCAGAATGTGTTTCCATGCCACTTCTTGATGATAGTTTTCCGAAACTTTCTGAATACTGTCTCAACTTTCAACAAGGATGTTCAAACTGGTAAACAAATGAAGACCTATCAATTATTGTCCTCCAGTTTGACATAAATGGAAACACTGAATGTGGTTTTACTGAACACCAGCTTCAGAACATGTACATACAGACTGGAGCCTGGGCCATCATGGGTTCTGAGGGTTCGCTGAACTTTCCGAGGCCGGCCTGGTTTTCAGCTGCCACTCTGAAGATGTAAGTCAATCCCTCCAGCAGGCCTCCAACATTCATCTTAGTATCAGGGACAATGTCCCTAAAGACCAGGACAGAAGGTAAGATTCAGCTCTGACATTTCCCACATCGTCCAGTACCAACACGTTTTATTGTTGCTTCCTCACCTGTTGACACGTGCCCAGCGTGAGCTGTTAATCTCACGCCGCTCCACCCAGTATCCCAGGATGGGGCTGCCATTGTCATTTGGCTGGTTCCAGGTGACCAGCATGGTGTTAGCTGTGACATCATCAACCTGTGGCTTCTCTGGAGCCTCGGGAGGGTCTGAGTGGATGAGGCAGCAGAAGTTGTTGTTTTGTTCATCTTTAATTGTGTTTACAGTTTTTTGTGGTTGCTACTATACTAGTGTTTTGGTGCTTATTATAGCAAATTATATTTTACTCAATTTCTTGACTTATTTCCAAACCAAAGTTTCCAGGAAAGAGATTTTTGAGTTAAGTGCTCACCATTTTAAAAATCTACAGTACTTAACACACATGGACACTTGATGGATCTGTAACAATAAAAATATCATACCAAAAGGATTCTTGGCGATGACTGGTTTGGAGACACAGGGTGGACCAGCGCCGTGCTTGTTCTCAGCCACAACCCTGAAGATGTACTCCTTCTTCTCGATGAGTTTGGGCACAAAGTAACGGCATCCTCTCAGCGTGGTGGTGACAGGGCTCCAGCCAAACTCCAGTCTCGAGTTGTCCTTCTTCTCCAGGATGTAGTTTAGAATTTCACTGCCTCCGTCGTCCAGGGGAGGATCCCATTTGCAGATCACAGAGTTCTTCCTCACCTCCTCAAATGTGAAGTTCACTGGAGGACCGGGAGTATCTGCAGACAGACAACATGGTCAAAATTTTCCTTTCAAACATCTAAAAGCAGATTTTTCTGTTCCAGCATGTTACAAATATTTACTGACAGTCGCAGTAACAAATTTACATTTTATACATGACATTTATAAATTATTTATCACTTCAGTGTATCTGAAGTACTAATGTACTAATGTTTTAAATGTAATAAGTTCAACAATTGCAGTATATGTAACTGCAGATTTGACATCAGAATATAATAGAATAGAATGAAGCAGAAGAGAAAACAGTTCTCACCGAGCACGTTGACTTCGCAGGTAGCAGAGGCGATACCGTGATCGTTCTCCACTTTGATCATGTAGATACCGTGGTCGGCTCGGACAGAGTCTGTGATGATGACAGAGGACGCACCCCTGCGACTGTTGTTGATTGTCAGACGCTCATTTATTGTTGGGTAGTCGGGCTCCTCCACCTCCGGCTCTGCTGCCTCCTCCTTCTTCTCCTCCTCCTTTTTCTCTTCCTCCTTTTTCTCTTCCTCCTTCTTCTCTCCTTCCTTCACCTCTTTCTTCTCAGCCTCTCCTTCCTCCTTCTTTTCCTCCTCTTTTTTCACCTCCTCCTTCTTCTCCACTTTCTTCCTCAGGGGTCGTTCAGGCCTCTTGCGGAGCGGCTCGGGCCGGATCACCTGGTTGTTCCAATACCAGGTGATCTCTGGGTATGGAGCTCCGGAAATGTTGGCGTCCAGGCAGATCTCGCAGCCTCGCTTTACGCTGAGACCAGACTGCAGGCTGCCGCTGAGGAAAACCTTTGGAGCATCTGAGATAAAAAAAAGTTAAATTAACAAAAACTTGATTGATTGATACATGATGATGATCATAAAATCAAAAGCAAATACATGGCTCTTTTAAATTATTAAGTAGAGATTTTGATGATTGTGATTTATGTTCTCGTTTATGCTTTAAATTAGCTTAAAGACAGAACCACAGGGTAACAGCTTATCTGGCATTGGTCACAGTAATAATGATTAAAGTCAGGATACTTTATTAAGCAATTAAAACAACCTCGCCTTGTCTAACAGCTTTAGAAATCACACTTACTGCTGACATCTGAGGCTTTGACGAACAGGGTGCTGCGGGATGGCTCGCTGATCCCTGCAGCATTTTCGGCTCTGACTCTGAAAGCATAGTGCTTGCCCTCTGTCAGATCTTTCACAGTGTAGGACAGGACGGGCACCAGGAAGTTGTTGCACCTCTCCCACTTGTCATCACCCTTCTGCTGCTTCTCCAGGATGTAGCCCATGATCTTGGTGCCACCGTCATACATTGGAGGCTTCCAGGTCAGAGTGATGGTGCTGGATGTGGGGTTGTGGGTCTCTACATCCACCGGTGGGTCAGGAGCATCTGAGATGAGTCAGATTTCAGTTAGTCTTGAACAAAAGGTCTCAACATGTATTAATCTGAGCAATTAAAGACTGTTTAACCACAGATTCATTTAAATAAACGTTCCTCTAGTGATTTAATATTGCACTGACATGAAGTAGAGGAATCACAGGACAGAATGGACAATCAGAGATACTGTATTTTACTTCCAAGTATGGGTGAAACTGCAGGGATGCTGGATCCAAACATTTCTCATAACGCTACAGTATAGTACTGATGGCTTCTAGATACTCCCTGCCGCCTAAATGGACAAATCTTTGACATCTCACAGTTTAAGCTGGATATCTGTAAAGAAATGTGACCTCTGAGAACCTACTGAAATCAACCTGAGCTCCTCCTAAAAGTCTTCATCATGTGTAAAATTGGTGGAGTGTCCCTTTACTGAGAAATCAGAGCTCTTACGTTTCTGGTCCTCAGCAATGACTGGGTTGCGGAGCTCAATGAACTCCCCTCCTCCGACCTTGTTGACAGCCTGGATTCTGAAGTAGTATTCTCCATTTGGGATGAGGTCTTTGATGGTCCAGCTCACCTTGTTCTCTCCAGACATTACGTTGACGTACGTCCTCCTGCCAGCCTCACGCCTCTGTATTTACACACAGAAATAAATTGAAACATGCTCTTGAGTTTCTGATGTCAGATTGAGAAGCATCGCAGCTGAAACACAAAAACATGTTTCCATCTCAGACCTGCAGGATGTAGTGAATAATCGGGGTGCCACCGTCATAGTCTGGAGGATCCCAGGTCACCTTACAGGAGCTCTTTGTGATCTCAGAGGCCACAATCTCCTTACAGGGACCAGGAAGACCTGAACCCAGAGAGACAGACATGTTACAAAACAACCTGCTGCTCTTGTCTGTGATAATGTTAAAACCGTCCTCATTCAGAAATGTAACTTAGTACCGATGACTTTGACGTTGATGGTGGCACTGGCAGCTCCCAGTTTGTTCTCCAGAGTCACTTTGTACACTCCTGCATCAGCGTGAAGGCTGCTGTCAACCTCCAGGTGGCAGGAAGTATATTCCTTCCTGTTATTAAAAAACATTTATATTTAACTAGATGTTAGTCATGTAGTTTTCTCCAGTATGACAGTTCACTCTTTCTGTTGCACTGACCTGAAGCCGATGCGTTCGTCAGCCTTGAGCTCCTTGCCATCTTTGTGCCAGGTGATTCTTGGTGAGGGGACAGCCCTGAAGGGAACTGGGATGTGCAGCTTCTCTGTCTCCACAACAACCAGGTCCAGAGTCTGAAACTCCAACGTAGGGTTACCTGGTACACAAGAAAAAAAAATCACAAATTAGTGTCAGTTATTACAGATTTTAAATGGGAAACACAATTCTTTAAAGAAAGTGGCAGACGTTCTTACAGTCAGAGTCTTTGGCGAAAACATTCTCAGAGATGTCAGAAGGTTCACTGACTCCAACGAAGTTGATGGCCCTCACTCTCAGTATGTACTCCTTTTCGGGGACCAGGCCCTCCTCCACTCTGTATTTCAGCTCCTTCACTGGACGGGAGTTGACCCTCATCCACTTCTCTGTCCCTGCCTCACACATCTCGATGTGGTAACCGGTGATGGGGCAGCCGCCATCCCTCTGAGGAGGCTTCCAAGCGATGGACAGGAAGTCCCGGCTGGCTTCAGTCACATGCAGCTCGACAGGTGGTGATGGGACACCTGGAGAGAACAGGATACACACACATTTACCCTGTGCACATTTTAAATGTTTTACTTCTCTGTGATGTTTTCTAAGTGGACTAACCAGTTGGATCTTCCACGGTGATGATCTCAGTGGGTTCGCTTGGGTGTCCAACGCCAGCCTCATTCTCAGCACAGACCTGGAACTGAACCTCTGTCCCTTCAATGACATCTGTCACTCTGTACTTACAGTCTGGACCTGAGGTCTTTGCACATTTCACCCAGCGAGTTCCAAGCTTCTCCTTCTTCTCAATGCAGTACCTGTGGGGTGAAGTCACACCTTGATACTGAGCACTGGTGCTGCAGTATGTACCTTTGACTTTTTATGAGTCCTGTGAGTTTTAAAATATGTACTATACACAAAGAACATTGCAGGGTCCATTCACATTCATTTTAAATACCATTAGCAGCAGTAGCATGAAGGCAGCAGGCCTGAAGGGAAGGTTTGTGACTATTCAGGACTAACAGCTTGTGTCAAAGTAATTTATTCATAACTTGGAAACAACAGATTAATGCCAAAGTTATGCAAGATAATAAACCATCAAGACTATTATTAACAAGTCAACATGAACATGGTTACTGTTATCTAATGTATGATTAAAATGAGGAAACGCCTACTTGAGGATGGGTCTGCCACCATCATTTTTAGGTGCTTCCCACTGCAGGTCCACGTATCTTTTGGTCACAGCAGTGACAGCGAGGGCGTATGGTGGCCCAGGAGTAGCTGTGAAAAGAAGAAATCTTATTATTTTACATCAACAGAGCTAAAATGTGTTTTTTACCTCCTGATTATGATGTATATGTGGCAAAAATTCCTCTGTAACTTACTGAAAGTGTCCTTGGCCAGCACAGAGTCCTCCAGCTCGCAGAAAGGTCCAACACCCACAGAGTTCTCGGCAGCGACACGGAACACATAAAGTGATCCTTCATTGAGTGGTGTCACGGTATATTTCAGCTCCTTGACTGTGGTATCCACAGTCTGCCACCCTTTACGCCTCACATCGCGCTTCTCCACAACGTAGTTGGTGATGGGGGAACCTCCGTTACGCTCTGGGACTGTCCACTTCAAATCTGCGCTGTTTTTGCTAATGTCGATGACCTCCAACCAGCGAGGAGCCGTTGGGACGTCTGAGGAGATTCAGGCAAAGATTTAATGATGTCAGTTTCCAAACATCAACTGCGTGACTAAAGTTAAGATCAGGTTTATTTAGACATATTTGTTGTGAGGATTTAAAAGTGTCAGTTTGAGTCTGAACATGTTTGTGTGCTCCACAGTGTCATTTCGCCACTGGCAGTTATGTCTGTTCCAGATTTTTAGTTTCTGTTTATACATGTTCTGTTTATTCTAGAGCATCTGCTTAATGTGTTTGAGTCTGTTCTAAAGTAAAGTGTCAGTTGCTCTTACTGAGTCTCTCCTTGCAGAGCACTGGGTCACTGGGCTCGCTGGGCTCGCTCTCTCCGGCCACATTAACGGCTCGCACCCTGAACGAGTACTCCTGTTTCTCCATCAGGCCCTTCAGGAAGAACTCCAGTAGGCTGATGTTGTCGGCCACACGGATCCAGTCCATCGTGCCGCTTTTCAGCATCTCAATGACGTAACCATCGATCTTTGCTCCACCGTCATGTTCTGGTTTGGTCCACATCAGGAAGCAGGAAGTCTTAGCCACATCCTTCACAGTTGGTTTACCTGGAGGCCATGGAGGATCTGGAAAAGGAACCACCATGATGTTTTTAACACCCTGGAAGATAGATGGATTTTTTTTTACAACTAGGACTAATGGGCTAATGTTTATGTACCAATAGGATCTTTGACGAGGATTGGGTCTGTCTCCTTGCTGGGTTTTCCAGTGCCAGCCAGATTTTCAGCCAAGACTCTGAACTTGTACTTCTTCCTGGTGGGAAGACCTTTAACTCTGCAGAGGAAAACATGTCTCATCAACAGAGAAGCTCAGTGTAAACCTGACATCAGACATCAGAGAGTAAAGCAGTTAAACTCACCTGTAGTTGGTGTCTTTGACAGGCAGTTTGTTGCACCTGATCCACCTGTCGTGGTCAGGTTCGTATCTCTCCACCCAGTATCCAGTGATGGGGCTGCCTCCGTCCTCATCAGGCTCCAACCACGTCAGAGTCAGCGAGTCCTTGGCGATGTCTGAACCCTCCAGCTTGTAAGGAGCTCCAGGAGTGTCTGAAGACAGGACAGGAAGGATGTGGTCAGCTACTAGTAACTATATGATGAGTCACACACTGAACCCTGAAACACACCTTCAACCTGAACTTGAGACGGAGACAGCACCTGATTTTGGTATTTCATTATGATCATAGCAAATGTCGTTCACACTGACCTCAGTATAACCACAGATTAACTTTGTTCATGTGTTGTATGAACATGTTAAGTTGCCCAGACAGTGGGAGCTTTAACCAACACTGAAGAGGATCCATGACAGACTGCCTGCTTCAAAGAGTCATTTGACATTTGAGGAAACACATTTGTTTTTGTTTTTTTTTCACTTTTTATGCTGCTGGATCACTTCTAGCTATTATCTAACTTTTCCACTAATTCAGGTGATAAATATGTGACCTACCGAAGGGGTACTTGGCAGTGATGGGTACGTGTTCAGCTGCTGGGCCGACACCAAACTGGTTCTCAGCAAAGACTCTGAAGATATAGTCTTTGAATTTGATGAGGCCCACGGCTTTGTACGTGGTCTGTTTGATGGTGGAGGATAGCCGGTGCCAGATCTCGCTATCAGCGGCACGGCGCTCCACGATGTAGTTAGTGACTTTGGAGCCGCCGTCATCTCGTGGTGGGTTCCAAGCCAGGAAGCAGGATTCGTTGGTGATCTCAGAGATGTCGAAGGCAGCTGGAGGACCAGGCTTATCTGTGTGAGGAAGATTTACATAAAAGTGATTTGAGCAGAAACAAATTAATAACAAATAATAACAAATAATATAATAATAACAAATCTCGCTTTCAGCGGCTCATACCAAGGATGTTGACGTCCACAGTGGCCGTGGCTCGGCCGCTGCTGTTGGTAGCCTCAATAATGTATGTGGAGCTGTCATCTCTCACGGTCTTGGCTACGGTTACAGTGGAGTGTCCTGGTTTGGTCTCGATAGACACTCTGTCGTCTGGTTTGAGGATTAGGTCGGCCTTTGTCCACTTCACCCGTGGTTCTGGTTTACCCGTCACCTCGGCAGGGAGCTCGATCTTGCTGCCAGCCTTGGCAGTCAGTCCAGCGAGCAGTTTGGCATCCAGGTGGATCTGTGGGGCTTCTGCATGGACATTAAGGACGAGGAGTCAGTCAGGAGTTTGCAATTTAAAAGACGTTTAACAGTAAGTTTGGAAAAAATGTAAGTAACTTTGTCAGGATCTTTATCTGTCCAGAAAGAGATCAATTTTACTAATGGTTTATTGTATCTTATTAAATATCACACCTCCATGTGCATGTTAGAATGTCATTAGAGTCTTTTCAGATTAGGTTTCAGTTTAGAATAATCACTCTGTTGCACCTGTAGGAGGAATTTCAGGAAAACAATCTTTGTACCTATTGGGTCAATGGCCTGGATCTCGTCTGTGGCCTTGCAGGGTAGACTGGCTCCGAGACGGTTCAGGGCTCGGACTCTGTAGGAGTACCACTGGCCCTCAGTCAGACCCGTCACCTGGAGCTTCAGCTCAGGCACCAAGTCACCACAGGGCTCCCACTTATTGGTTCCTCTCTGGCAGCGATCCACATTGTAGCCTTTGATGCCGGTGCCTCCATCGTATTTTGGCGGCTCCCAGGTCAGGAAGATGCCGCTGGCTGACTTGTCTCTCCACCGCAGGTTCTCTGGAGGGTCGGGGACAGCTGGAGGAGAAATAAAGTGGAGGGGTTAGAAACAAACTAAATTTGGGACAAACCAAAATAAAGGCTAAAAAAAAACTTTAAGTCTTTCTCAGAGCCCAACAGTACACTGACACCTGCTAAGGGAATTTAGAGGAAAAATACAGTAATAATAAGTAATAAAAAAATGGAAAAATAAAATAAATAAATAAACTAAACATATAACAAAAAACCATAAATATGTGTTAATAATTTTATCTGCTGTATTTGATAAATGTTGACAGTAAGTTATAATAATATAATATAAATAATTATAATTATTTTTTTATTTATTATATTATCTTTCATACAATAAAAGAAAAACATCAATAAAAACTAATGAAAGTGTAAGGTGTTTGCAGCAACACAGTGAAAGTGTTTCAGCATTTTTAAGACAATACATTTTCATTATTTTGTATTTTCATTTATTGGTGACATTTCATAGTCTGACTCACTGGCAGGAGAAGAGACGTTGACGGGCTCATCGATGTACGCTGGCTCTCCAGGTCCACACTTGTTGCAGGCGGTGACTCTGAACAGATACTCCTTCCCTTCAACTACGTCTGTCACAGTGAACTCCAGGTCCTGGATTCCTGTGACCACCTGAGAGTCAGAGCAGAGGGAGAGTTTGAAATTATTATCAACTTACTATTTCATGTGAAGTGGTTTATTATGTGCAGTGATGCTGAACGTACTGTTAACATCAATAAAACCACGATGTTCATTTGGCTGAAATTAATATTTCTAATCAAGTGAAAGGTCTTTTTACTCGTCTCATGTAAAAACGTAAATTAATTATGTACTGACGACTTCAGTAGTTTGAGCTCACACTGTGGAATATGATGATTAAAATGTCGCACCTTGACCCAAGTCTTGCGGGACACATCCCGTTTTTCCACCTGGTAGCCGGTCAGAGGACTTCC
Organism: Helostoma temminkii; assembly: GCA_900302695.1. Lineage (NCBI taxonomy): Eukaryota > Metazoa > Chordata > Actinopteri > Anabantiformes > Helostomatidae > Helostoma > Helostoma temminkii. Next base: position 105,444 of record OMLM01020278.1, on the reverse strand, counting down.
TCCATCATGTTCTGGGGCCTCCCAGCTCAGGTGGACGTGCTGCCTGGTCACTTCCAGGACCTTGAAGTCCTTTGGAGCACTGGGTGACGCTGGAAGAGACAACAGTACAGAAGATTTATTTAGTACCGAGGTAACTCGGGTTCAGGTTTGTTCTGGATTTCGTGACACACCAATGACGTTGACGTCGATATCTCCAGAGACAGATGTGACATCGTTCTCCAGCTGCAGGCTGTAGGTGCCTTTGTCTGGACGGATGCTCGGTGTAATGATCAGTTCTGCAAACGTGGACCTGGTGGTCAGGGTGACGCGTTCATCAGCACTGGTCAATTCCTTCTCTCCAAAGGTCCACTTAGCCACAGGGGTCGGGTATCCGGTGATGGGGACTCTGATTGTGAGAGGCTGAGGGACGATCACCTCCAGGCCATCTTTGAAAGCACTCAGGTCGAACGTCGGAGCGACTGAAGGAGACACAGACAGAGAGAGAGAGAGAGAGAGAGAGAGAAAGAGAGAGAAAGAGAGAGGCATAATGGGAACTGAAACTAATGTACAAAATAATGTACATTTGTACTAAATATCTGTAATTTAAACTAGACATAGTGTACTAGTATTTGTAACGCATCTAAATCTACTGCAGCAACAGTTGCACTATGAATTAAAAAACAACATTTAACATTGAGCGCTAATGAAAGTTGTGGTCTCACAGTGTGGGTCATCGGCCAGCAGTGGTCCGATGATGTTTGATGGGTCAGAGACTCCGGCAGCGTTCTCAGCAAACACTCTGTAGTTGTATTTACTTCCATACTTCAGACCAGACACCTAAAATAAAAGGATAGGAAGTTGCAGAGTTAAAACTAAATGTGTGAGAGTGGAGTGTGACAAGCTCTGGATGCTTGTACTGTTACTAGGAAGCAAAGTCTAAAGCTTCTTTACAGAAGACGAGTTCTTTCCTAAAGAGAAATAAGTTAGGGGGAGGTTTCTGTACCTTGTAGAAGAGGTCGGGGCAGAGGCGGGCGTTGCAGCGGAGCCACTTGTCAGTGCCGTCTTCACAGCGTTCGATGATGTATCCGGTGATAATGCTTCCTCCATTCTTCAGAGGAGTCTCCCAGGTGAGCTGCACCGAGCTCTTGTTCTGGTCCTGCCCAGACAGGTTCAGAGGAGGGCTGGGACGCTCTGCAAGGGACAGGGACAAAACACACACACGATAGTTGTGTCAGATGGAGATGTCCGAATACTCTCCAAATTACTGTTCATTTGTTGTCTTTCCGCTTTGAAGCAACTCTGTCTTTCTGACCAGTCAACTCACCAATAGGATCCATGATCTTCACAGGCTGAGAAGCGGCACTGGGCTTCCCGACGCCGGCTTTGTTCTCAGCTTTGACTCTGAAGATGTACTCTTTGTTCTCGATGACATCGTTGACGATGGCGGTCAGCTCGTCGGCTTTAGTCACCTGGACGGGCGACCACTTCACTGACGTTCTGTCGCGCAGCTCGATGATGTAAGAGGTGATGGGAGAGCCCCCGTCTGACTCAGGGGGCTCCCAGGAAACGGTGCAGCCGAACTTGGTGACATTTCCCACAATGATGTTCAGAGGAGCATCAGGAACATCTAAAAATGATAAATGATGAACAGTTCAGGAAACTGTTCACTCTCAAGAGATTATTTAGGAGCTGCTGAGATCTGCTCACTGGCAGACGGTGATAGAAGAAGATCAGCTACTCAAGTAAATGTACTTGTACAACAGTATTAGAATATTTGGTTATAAGTCAACATTTAACTACAGTACAAAAGTATTAGTAGAAACGTACATAAAGAGTTAAAGGTAAAAGTATTAATTCTGCAGAATATTCCATTTAAGTGTGATAAAATTTTATAATTGAATTATAGTGATTTATTAATGCTACAGGTAAAATTATAGTTCGGTCATGTAAATGTTGTGGAATAAAAGCTGAAATATTCACTCTAATATGTAGTGGAGTAGAAGTATTTCTGTAGCAGTACCACTGAGAGACACTGTACTGTGACGCCCATTACGACTCAATAATTTACCTTTAAAATGTCAATAAAAATAAAGTCCTTCTTACCAAACTTGTTCTTGGCCTGCACAGGTTTGTCGGTCTCTACGTTGGGTCCGCTGCCAACCCGGTTTCGGGCGCAGACTCTGAACAGGTACAAAGAATCTTTCTGGAGACCAGTCACTGTGTACTCGGGACTTTCAGCGCGGTCGGTGGCCAGAGTCCACGTCTTACGCTTCACGTCACGTCTCTCCACCACGTAGCCGATTACCTTGCTGCCGCCGTCGCTCTCGGGCTCCTCCCATGCCAGGCTGACCTCGCCATCTGCAGTGTCGACCACCTGTAGGTTCTTCACGGGTCCAGGGACATCTGGTCAAAGACAAATTGCATTCAGACTCTTCTGTGCTTAAGGTTTTATTTTTTGAATGCATGGTAACCTCTGCAGTCAACCTGCATTTTGTAGCTTTATGTTCTGAGAACTCACCGATGACATCCAGGTTGATAAAGGCTTCTCCCGATCCATGTTTGTTCTTGATGACGATTTTGTAGCGGCCCTGATCAGACTTTTTGGGGTCCTTCAGCCGGTACTCAGTGTGGTCAGCAGAGGTGTGGATGTTTTCTTTGGGTAGACTCACATTGTCGTACAGCCAGTCAGCCTCGGCCTGTGGGTAGGCGCTGTATGGGACGGTTAGGACAATGGGCTTCCCAGCATCTGTGACGTAGCTCTGGTCTGTGGTCTTGATCTGAGGCACAGCTGCAGGATGACACAACAGTCTTTGAGTTAATGTGTGATCAAAGGGTTTTATTTCACATCCAGCTGTAATATTTACACTCATTCAGAGTGGTGCTCCCTCTGTTTTAGCTCTGTTTTTGGTAACCACCACCTCTTCTAGCTGTTCAAAAGCTTCCTACTTTCACTGAAAACAACATAAAAAATTTTACCTCTAATCTTAAACAAAAAATAATAATAAAAAAATAATTTTACAGAAATCTACTGTATGTGACATGCTGCACCAGTATTCAATACAAAAAAATAAATACTGGAAATGTTACAAAGCAGTGGACACATTTGTAAATGATGGCATCACCTTTTGGAAGGAGGCACTACAAACCCCCAGAACCCCACAAATGTGTCAAATCATTGATTTCATAATAAAGACGTTAAAACAAATTTTGTTGTGTTTTGGTCGGTGCAGTCTGAGCTCTCACCTGCCAGCTCCAGCTTGGCCTTGGCGTCTTTGTCTTTGACTACGACTCTGTACTCTCCCTGGTCTCGAGGTCTGATCTCACAGACCTGCAGTCTGTGGACTTTACCCTCGCTCATCGTCTGGTATTTGTCTCCCTGGACGACTGTCATATTGTTCCTCAACCACTTCACCTCCACTCTGTCTTTGTTCAGCTCCACCTCGAACACGACATCTGAGCCCGGAGGCTCGAATGCATCCTGTGGCGGTCTGATGATCTCCACTGGGATCTCTGTGGAACAGAAAGAGGTGCATGAAGAGGGCATCTAGAAACAGGAAACAGTTCAGACTGGGTCAATTCTAAGGAACTCACCTTCAACAAAGAGCCTGGCTCTGGATCTCTTCTCGTCCACACCACACGCGTATTCACACTCGTCATCCGGTCTGCACTCCTTGATCCGCAGGGTGCAAGTTTTCCCGTCTTTTTCAAATGTGTATCTGAAAAAAAAGAAAGATAATTCAGTCTTTAGATACATTGTGACCCTTTTCAGTCAGACTAAGTTTTTTAGTAGCTCATTTCCACTGTGCTGCCACTTTCTTTATATTATAAATGATCGTCCGGTAGTCCTCTACCTCGGTCCTTCTCTGATCTCTCGTCCGTTCCTGTACCACTTGACGTCTGCTTTCTCTTTGGTCAGCTTGCATGTGAACTCTGCCTCTTCAAACTCGATGATGGTCTGGTCCTTCAGCTGGGTGGTGAAGTCTGTCGGCGCCTCGCTGATGATCAGTTCTGCGCTGGACTTGCTGTCTCCGGCCACGGCGGTGTACTCGCCTTCGTCAGCCAGCGTGCAGTCTTTGATGGTCAGTGTGTGCTTTTCTTTGTCGACTCTGTAGACGAGGCGCTTGCTGAAGGTGATCTCCTCGCCTCCTTTTATCCACTTGAGCGTGGCGTTGGGTCTGTTGACTTTACAGGAGAAGCTGACGGTCTTCTTCTCCTGAGTGTCGATGTCCTCCAGAGGAACCACGATCCTCAGACTCTCCTCTGAACAACATCACAACAGACACATGTTCAGCACCAACACAAACTGGCATTAGTGTCAGGATTTATGATCATCTGCCCTCAGTTTATAAAAATGGATTTTGTTTTCTATATTCTAATTCTATTCACAAAAATCTAAAATTAAAAGCAGAAACTCAAACTGTTCAAACATTACATCTGTTCTGTAGCTGAATATGACACGTGCTGGTTTTTTTTTTCTCTCTACAGAGACAAACCCATCACTGTGGACCACTGACCTTTGACAGCGAGGCTGCCAGAGCTCTTGACCTGCTCCCCTCTCTGATTGGTCAGATTGATGCTGTAGTTGGCTTCGTCTCCCCTCTGGGCGTCTCTGATCCTCAGGGAGAAGACGTTGTCTCTCTGGACCATCACATGCTTGCTGCTTTCAAACAGCGTTTCATCGTTCTTCAGCCACTTGGCCTTCACGCCTTCCTGGTTCACCTCGCAGTTCAGGACGACCTCCTGACCTTCTTTGGCCTCTGTGTCCTTCAGCGGCGTGACGACCTTCAGCTTCTCTGTAGGAAAAACAACCGGACAGAGTGAGCAAACATCCCTGAAAACATATAAAAGTCAGTGACAGAGAAACTAAAAAATGAAACCATAATTTTATTTACAGACTGATTTCTACAGACTGATTGATTTATTCTATTTATTTATTTAAAGATGTTCTTTTTGTTGTTGTTTTTTTATTTGGTTAGTTGATAAAAACTAAGTAAATAAGAAAAACTTCATTTAACCCTCAGGGATCCTTTAATTTCCTATACAGTTGAGTCCCTTGGCGCATAAAATGTGTTTTTCAAATTCAAGCTGTAAAAATATGATTCATTAACATTTCTATACCCAACAGTAGTCCTAATCAAAAGTATTAAATATTTATTATTTTTAGGAATTTAACCCTTTAAATGACAGGTTTCTTCCATCATGCCACAGTGTTTTCAGCTAAAAAAAACACAAAAAATGAATGTAAAACAAATAATCAAATCCAATAATACCAAGCTGTTTTTATTGTTTAGTGGATGTAGGATGAAAAATGCACTTTGAACTGGTTCTAATGGCACATTTTTTGCACTTAAGGTGATCAATGTTCACACAGTGCATTTTAAACTTACTGCAAGAGCTGAGCTGGAAATTCAAATATCAAGCAAAAATTCACAGTCTTGCCAAATTTTATGCCATATGTATGAACATAGCCAAAATTATAAATAAAATACGCCTAAGGGTCCCAGAGGGTTAAGATTGAATGCAAATGAAAATAAAAGAAATAAGATAAATAAAATTTAAAAAGATACAACAACAACACATTTATTACTGCCACTGACATAAACTTTAATTTCATTTTATATTAAAAAATAAATAATTTTCTGTTAAAAGGACGACACCTTGACTTTTGACTCCTGATAATAGTTAATTTAAGAACCAAAAGGACATTTTAGGAAAATCAAGGCTTCTTTAATGTAGAAATTACTTTAATAATATTTGCACATTTGCAGACGTGGTGTTCCTGTTTTTACAGAATGAGGATCTGTGGATGAGACTTACCGCGCACTGTGAGGCCGGCGCTGGCTC
>OMLM01020278.1:19824-99601 GCA_900302695.1 Helostoma temminkii | reverse complement strand
CACCACGTATCCGCCCTCGTCGTTGAGTTCGCAGTCCTTGATGACCAGAGTCCGTTTCTTGCCGTCAGTGGCCATCTGGTATTTGTCTCCTGCCTCCAGCTCCTTGTTGTCTTTCAGCCATTTGACTTCGTAGGTTTCCTTGGACACGGAGCAGGTGAACTCGGCCTTCTCGCCCTCCACCACCTCCTGGCTCTGAGGCCTGGAGATGAACTCAGCAGCCAGTTCTGAAACAACAGGAGGGATCAGAGGTTGGAGCAGGTTTCATGTGTCAGGAGAATTAATATTATTATATAATTATCATATTGATTCAGTTGTCTCTTTGTAAAGGGCTTTACAGTAGTTATTAGATGAGTTCAGAGCACTGAGCACGTTTTCCTCTACACACCATTAATCTTGAGGTTTCCGGAGGTTTTGATGCTGGGACTCAGTCTGCAGTTGTACTCTCCGGCATCAGCCAACTTCAGATCCTGGATAAGGAGGATCCTCCTCTTCCTGTCTACAATGTGCTCATAGCGGCCGCCCTCCGGCAGCTCCTCGTCTCCTTTGTACCAGGTCACATCGGCACTGGGTTTGGAGACCTCGCAGATCAGTTTCACGCTGTCCGTCTCTGTTCCCTCCACGTTGGACAGGTTCTTGGTGAACCTGGCCTCCTCCTCTGCAACCAGAGAAACAGACACACGCTCAGGAACAAACTCAAGTGGCAGTGAATGTGTTAACATCTACTCAGTAACTGTAAAATAGCTTCTATGCTTCTTTCTGGAATTAATACACATATATGTTTATGCCACAAAAGCTAAATATAGATATAAATATGACCTAAAACTATCATAACTGCAAAATGGCATCACACCAGTTACTACAGGCACTGGTTCACACACTCTTCCAGATATTTAGGATTTGACAATGTTCCTCAATAAATAAGTGAATAAGTGTAAGTTGTTGTCTGGTTTTAGGATCATGTTAGAATCATGACAAAATTCATGTCACATTTCACACAAAAACATATTTTCATTTCCAATTTGACATGTGTATGTGTAACATTATCTTCACGTGTTTGAAGAATGAAATTCACAGTAAAGTATTAGCAGTGGCTGTTTTCAGTGCACTTATTTATTTTAAGCAGTTTGCATCTGAATAGATATGCACTGATGAAAATGTTCCAGCAGTGAAGACCTGGTCGGTTCATTACATTCTTTCTTCTTACCGACGACAGTGAGCATGCCGGAGGATTTGGAGGTCTTTGCATCACATTCGTACTCAGCCTCATCTTCAAACACAGACTTGTGGATGATGAGGATGTGTTGGCGGCCTTGTGCGATAATTTCATACTTCTTTCCCTTTCTGATTTCACTTCCATCCTTGAACCAGAGGACCTGCGAGGCAGCAGAGAAGAGGGGCTCTCAGAACGATTCGCCAGGTTTACTCACAGTTTACCTGGACAAACAGATGCAGCGGGTGAGCTCACCTTGACGTCCTCTCTGGAAACTTCACATTCAAACCTGGCAGATTCCTTCTCTTTGACCTCGACATCATGGAGCGGCTTCGTGAACTCGACATGTGGAGCTGTGAATGTAATTAAAGGGAAGTGAACAGGGTGGTTCATGTTCAGCATCAGCACCTGAAGAAAGTCTCTGTTTAAACAGGACGTGTTTCCACTTTTACAAATGTCCTTCAAGTCATGTAGAGGATCTTTAGATTGCTTCTACAGAGCGATCTTTCACTAAAAGTCATTGTTTCATTTCAGTCCTGTCATTAACCTACATAAAAGTTTCTTTAATACAGAATTAATTCCAATAAACTTTTAATTTAGTTTTTGCGGACTCACGTTCAACATTGAGGAAGCAGGAGGTTTTGAAGTCTTTAGCGTCACAAGCATACGTCCTTGAGTCATCCAGAGTGCAGTCGTGGATGACCAGCGCTCTCTTGCGGCCGTCAACAATCATCTCGTACTTCTTGGTCTTGCGGATCTCCTGTCCGTCCCTGAACCATCGCACCTCTGCGTTCTCCCTGGAAACTTCACACTCAAGTGTGGCGGTGGCTGCTTCCTCCACCGTCTGGTCCTCCAGAGGTTTGGTGAACTCCACTGGAGGCTCTGAACGAACACAAACACACACACACAGTCAGCAGCAGTTTGGTTACTATGATGTTAAAGTAGAGCAGCATCAGAGGACTCAACGCTGACTATGTGATGTTAGTTCTTTACTGTGAGTCTTATGTAATATTGTGTGTTAATACGAGGAGCTAAAGAAGTGAACAGTTCTCACTTCACTACAAAGAAAGCCCAATGCAGAACTTCTGCTAGAAAATCAGCTATTTTAACTTTAGGTTAACACTGAACAGTTCTTCTCTCACGGTGGAAGGTTTCAGGTGTGCTTCACCTGTGATCGCTCACTACTCTGACTGAAGCTGCCGTTCAGGAAGGATCAGTAGATAGTGTCTTACCTTTGACGATGAGGCTGGCCTCAGTCTGGAAGTCTGTGGACGTGAGTTTGATCTGTCCGGCCTCATTTAGCTGGACATCTCGCAGAGTCAGGCTGTGGACTGCACCCTCTGCCTTCAACACCACCTGTCAGGTTTAACACAGTCAATCAGCATCAGGTTTGTCTGTCAGCTCCTACAGAGTCAATAAGTGAGATGGTGTCGGAGTCAGACAGACTGAGGATTTTACTCCTGAACACAGTCCACAGACCTGCAGTTAGGTTAACTGGTGACTGGTGATTGTCCACAGGTGTGAATGTGAGTGTGAATGAGTCAGTCTCTGTATGTCAGCCCTATGATAGCCTGGTGACCAGACCAGGGTGCACCCTGCCTCTCACCCAGTGACAGCTGGAACTGGCTCCAGGACCCCGTGACCATAAACAGTTAAAACAGTCTCTCACTTACATTTACATTCTATCAGGAGAAGTGTGTTCATTTAATGAGATATGAGTGCAAAAATATATTTTTTTATTTTTAAGAAAGTGCATTTTTAAGTGCAAAGAAAGTTACGGAAAAGTTCTGTCTTCAGCAGTTTTTTGAATATTGGGAGTGAAGTTGCTGATCGCTTCTGATCACTTCCACAGGATTCGCAAAGTCTGTTACAGGTTTTGCTTTTGCTGAACCACACCTGTTACATTTAATGAGTCAGGTACTTCCTTCCCTTCACAGTCTGACTGCTTCAACTGGGTCACAAAGCTGAAACCCAAAATGTGTCAGTCAGGGTCACACTGTCTCACACGCTCAGGGTCAGTCATGTCATAGGTTTTAATATCCCTGGGGTTTAAAAGAACTCAGTCTCTGGAGGTCTGAGCTTTTCTCCCTCAACTGAATCTGGCAGGTTTACAGGTCGTACAAACCGGGAACCAAACTTTGTGTGTGTGTTGTGCCACTGTCCCTGAACACTGACAGGACTCGGCCAGTGGTGGGAGGTTATTTCACATCAGGTCTGGAGAAGAGCCAGCCAGCCTATGGGTTTTTATCATCCCTGAACAGTGTCTGTGAGGTTCAGTAAACACAGAGTGTGAAGTTTTGTGTTCTCAGGTCTCTGATGCACGCACACAGTTGGTGAGCCTGGCTCTGACAGCTGAAACGAACACAGACAGCTGCCTTCCCTCCCCCGAATGACCTCTGACTGTATTTCACACTCCCTGAAGACTCCTTAAAATCTGATGTATCTGATATTTAACTTTACTTAATCTTACTGTCCTACACAGAATTACAGTTGTAATATGTTGTTCTTTTCTAGTTTTTATTAAACGCCTGAGAATCACAGGAAGTTTAAAATTTTTAGTTATAATAATTTTCAAAGATGTTTTCACACCTGAAAGACATTTTAAAGGTCCACATCTACACCTACTGGGAACAGACTCAGTACAATTCAGATGATCCATAAAGTTAAAATACTTAGTTCTGTAGTGATGATTGGACACTGTACCACTGAGCACTTTACATTTGACCCAGTTTAACATTCTGCTACTGGTCATAAAACTGGTCATAAAACGGTTTTCATTTTCATCTACAGCCTGAAACACAAAGTGTTTATTCACATGTCACATGACAAAAGCAGTTTGTTCCCAGACGATGTTTCTGTGTTGGTGGTGAAGACTTTTATTGTTTTATTGACCCCTTGGTGGTCTGGCCTAAAGTTTTATGCTGCTACAGTTTATAATAGTTACCAAAACATTAAACCTGTAACAGTGACATTAAATATAGACCTAAATCATATCAGAGCTGTTTTCTGCAGATGTTATTATCTGTTAATCAGTTCCATTTTCAGTCCTAAACTTTTAATGAGAGACAGCTCAGACAGTTTCAGGATAATCAGCTTGTAGCTCTTATTGTAGTCACAGTTTGACTCATACCACTAATCTTGGTCTAAATAAATAGCTGAAGCAATGAAGCCACTGAACAGAAAACCGAACAACCCACTGAGCCTGAGGTTTCAGAAATTGTTCATGTAGCATCAATATTAAAAACAAAATCAGATATTTAAGCAGATTTAATATGTTTTGCTAAACTAATTGCATTTAAGATGTTAAAGAGACAACTGGTCGATGTAGATGAGACTTGTTAGATATTGATGTAGCATGTGAACCTCTACTATCATATGCAACATGCAGTAAATCACACTTGCACAACCAGAGATCGTGTGTCGCTGGAAAGCTCAGCTCTCAGGTTACATCCGATAATCAAACTAATCCTGTGTTATGGCTGGACTTTATTTCAGGGTCACACTGAGCTCTTCGAGTCATTTCACAGTGGACGCTACAGTGATTTCAACACAGCTCCAGCACATTGTGAGTTTAAAGCTGAAGCTGTCAAACTGCTCCTGTTGCCACCTGCCCTGCGTCTCAAGCTCCTGCAGCTGTTAAAAATAACCCTGCAGAAACGCTTGCAGGGCAGAAAAGCTTTCCTGCCTGCGTTATCTCAAAACCAGGATCGAATGCTCAGCTGGAATCCTGAACCTCCACCAGCAGGCCCTTATATGAAGCGGGCTGAAGCTGGAGCGACCTGGTGCAGAGAACTGAACACTGTGTACAAAAGTAGAGGGAAACCCTGGACCAGAACCACCACAAGGCCTGGACTCATGTAGTAATAGTGACTTTGGACCTGAATGTCAGGAGGTGCTGCAAGGACTCACTCAGGTGTGTTGGGACTTACTCTGTCACTTGGTTCCAGTTTTGTACCCTCCAGGAACCACTCGACAGCGATGCCTTCATATGACAGCTCGCACTCAAAGGTGGCAGTCTCCCCAGCGGTCACGGTCACATCCTTCAGAGGCCTCTTCAGGTCGACCACTCGGGCTTTGGATTGGGGAGAAGACATGGTTAGCCCTCCCCCTGAAACAGGTCAGTAGATCCAAAAAAATGCCCAGAGAGAATCAGCTAATCCTTAGCGGCTAATCCTCATGGTGTGGCTGAGCTGAAGGCAGGCCGCTGGAAGCCCTCAGGATAACTGAAGCCAGCCACCCTGGAACTTGGCACTCGGGGGCTGAGCTCATTACCATACGACCTGCTGTCAGATGTATATGGCCAGTAGGAACCAGTGAGAGACGGGGTCACGTCCCCCCCCCCACCAATCACTGCAAACCTGCTCTAGATAAGGCATGTGGCTTCTAAAATAACCGAGGGGCCTGATTGGCTGAGAGCCCACCTCTACCAAACTCATCAGGGAAGCAAATCTGCTCCTGTCAATCACCAGCCTGCATTTTTCCTGGAAAAGGAGAATGTGGAGCTCCTCACAGAAGTTACCCAACATTGCGCTGCGCCACATGCTGACATCATGGTTGTTTCATAAGGCTGACATGTAATGGGCTTGTAGAGGTTTTGGTAACTCGGGCCAGCTCGTTTCCAGCATGTCTGTTTGGATTAACAAACCACATCAAGTATTTACTACAGGCTTCTTCACATGCCTGAGTTTAAGGCCCTTAACGTCCAGTTAAAGACGTCTGGCAGCGTCGATGACAGCGAGCTGAGAGTGGACAGCCAGTACCTGCTCTGACAGAGCTACGATATCTGTAGCTCTGTCACTCCTTAAAATACAAAACCATCTGCAAAACAAGCTTTTAAAACCGTCGCACTCCCTGAAGATCCCTACGGTTAAGTGCTTCACAGAATCCTGTGAGCAGAAGCTTTCCTGTCAGACTTTGACTTTTGATTAAAAATAGAAGTTTAAATTTCCAAAATAACTGTTCATTGTTGGAGATGATCCCTGAAAAAGTGAGTTTAGACATTAGTAGAATTCTGGGATGAATCCAGCCCTTTTCTAGTGGAATTATTTCTCTGTGGCTGAAAAAACTGAGGGGTGAAGGTTTTACTGATGTGTAAATACATGAGATTCCTCTTAAATGTCTTATTAAAGTCAATCTAAGACATTTTCTGCAGGTAATGTTGGGTAACTGTTTAAACACAACATACTTTTACTGGACGACTCAACAAATGCACATTATCTGTGTTTGATAAAATAAAACCTGTGTACTGTACTTTATCTTCACTTGTTCATCCTCGTGTTCACAGAGAGCACCTCACTCTTGTCTCACTCTTGTCTTATGTGTGAAGTTCACTCTCTTTAACATAAAATAAATCTCTTATGATTAGCTTGTCTTAGTCTTTCAGTTCAACCTACAACTTTCTTGTTTGATTCTGTCTCTAATGCTGCTTTACTTTCCTTCTGCTGATATCAACCAATCAGGAAACACAGATAGAAAACAAAATACAGACACCATGCTGGAGTTCGGATAAATTAATTCTAGACTATTACACTTTAATATATCGATACTATATACCAAAAACTGGTAAATGATCGTAACATCGTTCAGACTTTCAGCTTCTGCATTTTCACAGACTGTCTGATTCACATAAGAGATATTTCTGTCACCTTTGACCCTGAGCTGAGCTGAGGATTTGGCATTCGCTGCCGCAAAGTCGACATTTCCGGCCATGTCCATTTTGCAGTTGAACAGGATCAGTATGTGTCGGGCTCCCTCCTCCTTGATCTCCACATCCTGAAAACAAACATCCACAGTTTAAACCAGCTTCAGAATCGCTTCATCTCAATCAATAAAGAAAACTGCTTTGGCAACAACTGGAATCTTTTTTCAACCATTGGCTGTTTTCTGGATACATAGAAGCAAGCATGACTCGTTTGGGTGGGTCATTTAATGTTACCGGAGATGGGTGGAGTGCCTCTCCCTTCAGTTTCCAGGTAGCATGGAGATCTTCCTCTGAAATCTCTGTCTCAAACTTGGCAGTCTCTGTCTCTGTGACCTCCACACTGTACAGCGGGCGAACAACCTTGATGTCGCGCTCTGCACAGATTTAACAAGACATTAGAGGAAACCAAGCAGAAACTGAAGCAGATGGAAAATCTCTGAGAGAACCCAGAGACATCAACCAAAAACAGTTTCATGTGGTTGTGTACAGTGAAACAGACAGTGTATGATGATCAGTGGCAGACAAACAGTGGACATGAAGACATCTGAGCAACAGCGGACGCTCTCATTCAGAGCGACTTACAGTTTGTGCAGAAGCGGAACACTTTGATTTACCTCTTGACAGTAACCCAACCCTATAAAACTGTTTAAGTCTCTTTTATATCAAAGATTTATCATTAGTATAATTTCTAATATTGTTGTTAATAGTAGAAATGCAACGAACACACGAATCATATTGTTCGATCTGATTTGAATAATTTCTGACTATTTGGCAACTGTGTTAAGATAAGATAAGATAAGATAATAGAGCCTAAAGTATGGACTTTTTAAAAATAAACTAGATATTTGACTGTAAAAAACAGTCATGTGACAACAGAAATGTGGCTGTCTTTAAAATGGATAAAATTACAAATTTATAAATGCAAAAAGGAATACTGTAAAGTGTATATGAACCTTAACAGGACCATCTGAGAGAAGAGACATAACATGGATTATAAATCTGTGTCTGTTTCTTCAGATGTCATATTAATGCGAACATATACAGTAAAACTATGCACAGGGTTGGATTATCCTCAAGCTGTGATCTGTGATAAGTCACCAACAGTACAAACATTCAGATGAAAGAACTGGACATGTAATGGAGGATGGAGGGTTGGTGACCAGCCGGGATTTGGTGAGTGATGTAACAGCCCCTTGTCTGCAGTCCTGACAAAGGTCTGGGGATGGAGCATCCGCATCGCTGCAGGTATTACCTTCGATGTTCAGGTGAGCTGTGGTTTTGTCTGTGCCACAGTCGCAGGTGTACGAGCCCATGTTGCTCTTTGCCGCCTTCTTGATGACCAAAATGCGCTTCTTGCCGTCTGATCGGAAGAGAACGTTCTTGGAGGAAAATATTTCGTTACCATCTTTGAACCATTTGACCTCTCCGACAGCCTTGCTCAGCTCGCAGGACAAAATCACCTCGTCCTTCTCAACAGCTGTGTAGTTCTGGAGCTTTACTGTAAAGTACAGGTCGCCCTCTGCATGAAGACACAGGTCATAACCAGTTTAAAAACAATGGGCAAAATTTAAATATGAAACCATGGGAATACTCAACACTGAGATTAAGTTTTCAGTGTTATTTCTGGGAATTTAGACGCCATCATTTCTGTAAATTTGGCACTTGACGTTCTTTGTGGAAACCTTCTAAAACATGAGACTAACCGAGCACAGTGAGCATGGCCTCTGATGTCTTCCCCATGGCCTCGACTTTGATCATGGAGGTGTCGTCAATGGTGACCTCCTTGAAGGCCAGTGTGTGGACCTTCCCGTCCTCTGACATGTGCACCACCTTGCTGGGGTGCAGGCGGATGTCGTTTTTGTACCAGACAACCGGGATCTTTTCATGAGAGAGTTCAACACTGAACTCTGCAGTTTCACGCTCCTTCACAGTCACGTCTTTAATTGGTTTAATAAATTCAAGGCGAATACCTGACAAGAAATTACATACAGTATAATAAGACGCAACAAACACAACAATGGTGATGATGTGTTCAAAAAGGCCATGCCCAACAAGGAGGGAGCTGCATCCAATATAACAAATTTTAGAAGATCTTTTTACTTGCAGGAAGTGTGAATATTTTCCTAAAGCTTTTTGTCAAACTACAGGAGGCTGCAGTGTTAACACAGCCCAAATCGGTTCGGAAGTAGTCGCACAACCATCAACGTGATAATTCAGTAACGTTTGTAGTGAATATACACAGACAACTGCAGTTATAGCAGGTGCATTTCAACCCTCGTCCCAAGGCACACTGTCCTGCTGGTTTTCCAAATATCCCTACTGCTGATGACATGGATCAAGTGTGTTCAACCAGTCAGAAGCTGTAAGCTTAGGTATAGTTGGAAAACAAACAGTGTACCTTGAAGACCAGGGTTGAAAACCACTGCATTACACTGCCAAAAGTATATGGACATCTGAATATTCCCTTCTGCTGAGACGTTTTATCAGTCATTGAAAGGCTTTTGGCAAACACTCACATCACTACACTATCAAACCAACCTGAAATGTTTTGACACTATTTACCTTTGATAATCAGCTTTGCAGAAGTCCTCTTATCTTCAGCCTCAAACATATATTTGGCTTCGTCTTCGTATCTGGCTGATTTTACAATAAGCGTGTGTCTCTTTCCCTCCACCAGGAGTTCAAACTTGTCATCGTTTGACAACTCCTGAGATCCCTTCAGCCAACGGAAGCTTTTGGGTTCTCTAGAAATTTCCAGCTCAAACTTTGCTTCATCCTTTTCGTACACATGCGTGTCAGCCAGCGGTGTAATGAATGACACTGGGAGCTCTGTTGATTCAGACACATGAAGTTAATGGAGTGAAAACACCAGATCAGTTGTGTTTGGACTGGTCAATGATAGTCAGACAGCAGCGATTTGCCACACTGACAAAAATTCTGGGTTTAAGAAAATACAATGTAATAGAATTTACCGTGTTACTTATAATATATGTAAATCACTATTACATTTTGAGTTGATGTACAGCACCCAGGAAGACAACAACTTGCAATAAAACAGACAAAGCAAAAAACCAAAAAAGAAAACCAAGAGTAAAGTACTGTGCTGTGAAAGTGTGTTAAGATTAAGACAAAGAAGGTAGTTTGAAGTGGAAGCTCACCCTTCACTTTCAGGTTAGCAGAGCACTTGGCGTTGGCGGCAGTAAATGCCACCTCACCAGTCTGAGGCACTTTGCAGTTGTACAAGACCAGAGTATGTTTGGCACCATCCTCCACAATCTCAACATCCTACAGATGGCCAAAAAATCTCAGTATTTCAGAAAAAACACAAGACCTCAAAGAAAAGTGATCAGAGAGAGGTCCTAGACAATTCAGTTTAGTTACACAACACTCTCATACTTCACATGTTAACGCTGACAGGTTAGATAAGACAGCAGAGAGGTTTGTCTTTTTTTTTCATGAGTAAAAAAAAATCTGAAAAAGATGATTTTAATAACACGTACGGCAGATGGACTGAGGATCTCTCCGTTCAGTTTCCACTGGCCATGGACATCGTCCTCGCTGAGCTCAACCTCAAATCGAGCAGTCTCTCCATCAAACACCTCAGTGCCATAAAGTGGTCGAAGCACCTTAATGTGGCGAGCTGATGTTCAACACAAGGGACAAAATCTTATTCAAGACATTGAGACATTTGACAATTAAATTCACACATACACTGACACAGACACACACATTGGACAGACGCAGATAGAGCGGAGGCGGGGCTTTCAGTGGAACAACTGAAAATAACTTGCTGATGGAGAGTGAGGTTCTGGTGAAGGACAAACTAAAAGAGGTAGGAGTTGCCTTAATAAAGCATCGTCGGAAATCTTTACCTTCAATGTGAAGCGTTGCTGTTGTCTTGTCTGTTCCACAGTCACATACATACTGTCCTTTGTCTTTGTCCCCAACTTTGTTGATGATAAGAGTTCTGCGTTTGCCCTCTGCTTTAATAGTCACCATCTTAGAGGCCTTGATCTCGGCCTCATCATGGTACCACATGACGTCAACGTCTTTGCTGAGCTCACAGTCTAGAATCACCTTGTCTTTCTCCACTGCAGTATAGTCCTGCAGCTTAACTGTAAAGTACGCGTCTCCCTCTGGAAGGTGGAGAATTTTGGGTGACTTCACATTGCACATGTATAACACATATACAGCAAATAGACCAAGGCAAACACAGACAATGAATTACAAGAAACACAAATGCACGACAAGTTCTTACAACACAGAAACAACGTACAAAAACACAATGTGGACTTGCACAATCATAACATGAACAAACTGCGCCAGCTGAAGGTGGAAAAGAGACACTAGATGAGGTGGGCAAAAAGGGCTGTTATTTTTGTTTTACCTATGACTGTCAGGTTGGCCATAGAAGGAATTCCTTTGGCCTCAGCCTTAATTTGGCATGTATCGTCTAGAGTCACCTCCTTTATTTCTAGAACATGTTTCTTTCCATCCACATGAGTGACCACTGTTCTGCTCAGATGGATTTTAGTATCGTTCCTGTACCAGGTCACTGGGATATTCTCATGAGACAGCTCCAGCTCAAACCGAGCCGTATTTCCTTCCTTCAGAGTTTGGTCCTTTATTGGTGAGATAAATTTGAGCCTGATACCTAAAGTCATATTAGTAAAGCATATTCATATGAGTTAGTTTGAAGGAGGAAACAACCAACTCAATGAATAGAATCATAACAATTAAGTTACTCCTCTAGGTTCCACTAGTTGTGTCCAGTAATGGAGCTCCAGCACTTACCCTCCACTGTAAGTCTGGCTGTTGAGGTTTTTCCCAAAACCTCAATCTTGTATTCGTCCTCATCATCAAACTCACAGCAGTTTATGATCAAGATATGCTTCTTTCCATCATCAATGATGTCGTATTTTTGGTCTGGGGTGACGATGTCACCCCCTCTATACCACAAAACTTTAGACACATCCTTTGTGATAGTGCATTCAAACTTAGCCTGTTTCTTTTCAGGCACAGACACGTCCTTCAGCGGGACAACAAAGTCCATTTCGATTTCTGGGTTGAAAAGTGACACAGGGACAGTACATCAACAACACAACAAAACAGCAATAGCACAAAAATCTACAGACAGTGACCAGTTCTCCATGTACACGTATGGAATCCTGTGATATCAGGGGGTGCTGACACGAATCCTGACTGCCCCCAGTTTATTTATCAAATAAAGTGGATCTCATTGGTAGTATACACAGATCATCTCTTCTTATCCTTCAGCAAACACTGGAAACATCTTCAGGTTGTCTGGGTCATCTAAGCAAATTATCTTCACTTAACATTCCTGGGATTGTGTAGCACACAGAGTGCTGAAGGACTCCACATGATGAAGGGTAGGTTGCTGCCCTCAAGGAACACAGGGTGTTTTCCACTGGGATTAATGAAGTCCTTTGAATATTGAATCTTACTGGTAACACAGGTTCTTTATGTTTGTAACATTCACCACATGTTCTTCACAATCCTCACTGTCACTGTGGCTGTGACCAGAACCTTCATTCTTCAGGCAATTCTTCTTTGTACTTGTTTTTAATGTCTGTACCAGTTACCTGTGCTCAGGGAGTCCTAGGGAAAATCAGACATTTGGTGCTATTCTAACATTAACCCTACTATCATATCTAAAATAATGTGGTTCCATGTCTGGCGGAGTGACCTACCTATGAAAATGGTGCAGGTGTAATGTAAACTGGCCACTGTGCTTAGATTTAACATAAAACATTGAACCACAGATGCTTATACAGTAGACTGACATTGTACATATGGCAAATCCGACAGAACCATAGCCGGGTTTACATTTTCCACAGAACAGAACAAAAAACGGAATAACACATTTGACACCGTTTTGACAACTGGAAATAGTTGGGATCCAACGCCAAATTTCTTCTGATCTTTCTGGGCTGTGTACAACTCAATGAAAAGGGACAAATGATAAATTCAACTTGTTCACCCTATTAAATAAAGATCTAAGGTCCGCTCTCATGCTACAGACCTTTATTGTTTTTTCTACGGACCTTACACCTTTATTTTTACAGATGGATCTAGTTGGATCTTACAGACAATATCCAAAAACCATGGTAGACTGTTGATTCTGACCTTGGATACCAGGAGTAGTTCTTACCTTTCACATTCAGCATTGCACTGGTTATGGCGTTCAAAGCCTGGTAGGACACTTCTCCAGCTTGATCCAACTGGCAGTTTTTCAGCGTGAGTCTACGCATTGTGCCGTCCATTTGGATGTCACATGTCTAATAAATACAGTATTTTTATATATAATAGGTAATTACACTGAATGTGTGGAAATACATCAACACTTAAATGTAGTAGTTTGGTTTAGTCTATCCAGTCTTACCGGGGACCTGGTCAAAACCTCTCCTTTGAGTTTCCATTCCCCTGGAACATCATCTTCAGAGATCTCTGTCTCAAACACGGCGTCTTCCTTCTCTGTCACCTCAACACTAGCCAGAGGCTTTAGGATCTCAGCCTCCCGTTCTGAGAAAGAGGTTGTGTTAGTACTCACAAACATCAAATTAATAAATAAAGTTTATGGGGAACTAAAGTCAAAAGGAAAATAAATAGATGAACCTCCAAGTGTTAACTTGGCAGTGTAGGTGCGTCCTTCCACCTCCATGGCATATTCTGCTACATCATCAGGTTGACAATTCTTGATGGTGAGCGTTAGTTCTTTTCCTTCTTTCTTGATCTCAACCTTGTCAGAAGGAGTGATCTCGTTCTCTCCTTTGAGCCACTTCCAGTTGGGGGTGTCCTTAAAGAGCTCGCATTTAAATGTAGCAGCAGCCTTTGGTTTCACATGCTGGTCTCTTAGTGGTCTCACAATCCAATCTTTAATGATTTCTGTTGGAGTGAAACATTAGTACATCAGTGCCCATTGTGCCATTAGATGTATACAGATGATATACTCAGTTTGACCAAAATATTCTTATTCTTAGCTTGTAGCTTGTTGTATCTACTTTTTGGTGTTTCTGTTCAAGTAATGAGAATTCACCATGTTTGACATGGGCATCTAAATTTAGCTAAAATAGGTTTAGTGGCATCTAGTTTTGAACTGGACCATAAGATGTATAACGTGATAATGTAACATTGCAACACTGTTTCTGAATTTCGCATCTTGTGTTAATATGTAAACCAAAAAAACTGCGGCCCAACATGGTGACCTGAGGTACTACAAGTGGCATTCTTTCCTTTATCCATTCTAGAATCCATCCATCCATTTTCTGAACCGCTAAGTCCCTGTTGGGGTTCACCGGCGTGCTGGTGCCTACCCCAGCTGTCATACGGGCGAGAGGCGGGGTACACCCTGGACAGGTCGCCAGTCTATCGCATTCTAGAATACATTTCTCAAAAGCACAAGTACCAAATTATGACTTACCAATCACTTTGGCATTTGTTGTGGTCTTGATGTCCTCCTGGCCAGCTACTTCACATGAATAAGAACCAGCATCCTCCTCAGTGGAGTTTTGGATGGTCACAGCATGCTGCATACCAATGATATTGATCTGAACCTTGTTTTCTTTTTTCTTTAGGACCTCTCCATTCTTCTTCCATATTACATCTCTCTCTTTATTCAACTCGCATGTCAAGTACAGAGGCTGACCCTTCAGAGCTGATGTCTCCTCCTCCAGCTCTTTGATCCATTTCACAGGCAGCTCTGCAAGGAGATGAAAAGGCAATGAACAATTTAGAATTGGCAAATGCTTAATACATTCTATTTATGGTTCCTCAGGATATGAATATTGATATTTGTTTGGGAGTAAAAGCTATAAATACCTTCAACAATGAGCTTAGCTGTGCATGATATTTCCTTGCCAGCGTTCTTGGCCACACAGGTATATTCACCAGTGTCTGACAGCTGGACATCAATAATGTGCAACTTGCGATCCTTTCCATCAGAAGTGAACTTGTGCTTGGGGCTCTCACGCAGATTACTGTCATCTTTCATCCAGGAAGTGATGGCAGTGGAAGGTGAGACCTCACACTCAAACACAGCAGACGAGCCAATAGATTCAGCTTCCTGCAGAACAATGTTCTGAAGCTTCTTGATGAACTTCAGAGGTACAGCTTTGAGCTTGAATCCTCCGAAAGGCTCTTCTGGTGGGGGCGTACCTCTTCCACCAGGCTTCAGGCCACGGCCCCTACCTTCTCCAGGGGATGGGGTTTGTTTGGCTGAAATACAATTTAAAGTCAGTCAGATTATATTTGAGTTTTAAAAAGAACCCTGAGGCATCACCATACAGGATGAAGAACTTAATAGTCACACTTCATTGAATTATTAGGACTTACGTCTCAGCCCTCTACCTCTACCTCTTCCTGCTTCCTCTGCTGGTTGTCCCTCTGTTCAGAAACAATTCAAATGAATTTGCTGGACAGTAATAAAGCTAATAAAAAGCTATGGCAAAAAGATATGTACCTCAAACGGACAGGGAGTTATGAAATGATTGTTATGGTGAATTTATGAAATCATGACATTAAAAACACAATGAATAAAGAATTATTATATTCTTATAGTAGTGTAGCTTTTATGAAGAGATGGAATAACAAATAGAAATGTACAAATGACAGGAACACATGGACTGATGAGAATGGCGTGATACTGAAATGGCACACTGACAGATGACTGAAATGACAGAAAGCCATGAATGTGACCACACACTTTGGCATACAAAATGATGTTTAACATAAATACGAGAAAGAGATGGCGTAAATCACTTCGCATAAAGATTTGATTAGATGGAGGTGGCATGATGATGGGAATGGGTAGGGATTATTCAGGCCATGATGGGATGGTTTTTCTCGGTCGCCACCCAACAAGTTGGGGCTGCCATCATCTCACCTCTCCTCGTCACCCCAGGAACCTCCAAAGCACCTTCTTCTCCTTCACCTTCCCAGTCCCCTGAGCCATAGCTATCCCGGGGAACCAGCTCCCAGCCCCAAGCCTCTTCTTCTTCCAGATTTGCTTCTTGTTCAGCTTCAAACTCCTCTTTAAATACCTCCTCTTCTGGCTGCGTAGCAACTTTCTTCATCTGCACAGCTCCAGGAGAGACCTCTTTCACCAGTGGGACCTTTGCTTTATCAGGCTTTGCTGGTTCTACAGCCTTGCCCTCTTCTGGTGACGGCTTCTTTGGAACCTTTTTAAGAGTCACAGCTTCAATAGAGTCTTTTGGTGAAACTGTTTTTGGAATCTTTTTGAGTGTATCGACACTTGGCTTCTTCACAACAGGAATGGCCTCTGCTTCTCTAAGCTTCTCAACTTTAGGAGATGGTGTCTTTTTCAGCTCGACTTGCTTGAGCTTTTCCACAGGCTTCAGAGCCACTTCTTCCTTTTCCTCCTTCACCTTTGGTATGACTCCCTTCTTCAACCGGAGAGGTTTGGGCTCCTCCACAACCTTCTCAGGTTCCTTAACAGAAGCAGGTAAAGGAGACACCTTCTTCTCCACTGGAACTGCTTCTCCCTCTTTTGATTTCTCCAGTTTTTTCTCTAGAACCTCTGGGATATCAGGCTTCTTTGGTCTAACCTCTGGTTCTCGTTTTTTTGGTTTTTCATCTGGACTTATCCGACGACGGCGCAAGTCATCAATTGGCTTCTTCTCTTTCTCCTCCACTGGCTCCTTTTCTAGCTCTGCAGCTTCTTTGGAAGGCTTGGAGAAGGGCTTAAGCTTGACAGTTTCTATCTCTTGTTCCTGTGTTGGTAATTTCTTTACCTTGGTGGGTGCTTTGACGTCCTCCAGCTCTTTCTCTGGAGTTTTCTTTTTATCTGCTGGCTTCGGTACCTTGGCTGCCGGCTCTGTTGCATCTGGAAGAGCCCTTTCAGGCTTCTTGGGAGGTTCTTTGGGTTCTACCTCTCTGGGGATCCGTTCTACTTTCTGGAAAGGTACAGTGTCTCTTTCTGGTGTCTCCTCCTTTTCTTTTTCTGGCTCCTCTGCTGGTTTAACAGGCTTCTCAAATGGTTTTAGTTTGATTACTTCTGGTTCTGCTTCATCTACGGGTAATCTTTTTACTTTCTTCAAAGCTGCATTAGGTGGGGCTGGTTCCTCTTCCTTTGGTGGCTTGGGAGTTTTCTTCAGGGAAATTTTATCTTCTGGTTTCTTTTCTTCTGGGACGGGTTTCTGACGGGTCCATGCATCTTTAAGAACTTCTTTTTGCTCCTCTTCTTTAGGTTGAATAACTTCAGGCTTTTTAACCACATCAGCTTTCTCTCGAGGCTTCTTCTCCTCTACAGGTTTCCTGGTGGCGACTGATATTTCAACAGCCTCTTCTTTGTGCACCATCTCCTCAACATCAAAGATAGTGGTCTTGATGACCCTCTGAGGTTTGTCCTCCTCTTCAGTCTCTTTGGGTGGAACTGATGGAATCTTCTTCAGTTTGATAATCTCCTGCTCTTCTTCCACTTCTCTCACAACTCTGGTTGTTTTCCTCAGTGTGGGAATCTCAAATGTTCCATCCTCTTCTAAATGAATTTTACCTTTTTTGTGCAGAATAGGTTCTGAGGCAGCAAAGGGTTGACATTACTTACTGACAATTAACTGTCATCACAGGTTGTACAAACACACACTTAAAAGTCACAAATGAGCAAAATAAATACATAACCCCAACCCCACCCCTTCAAATATTCATAAATATTTTTATTACCAACTAAAAATAATCTAAGATGACAAAGAGGACAAAGACAACTTTCACAGGACACAGAGCAAAATATAGAAAATTAGCCAAAACGAACCAATTAGAGGCCAACTCATCAGTTGTCTTTAGTGACCTATAGTATCCTAACAGATGTTAAACTTGTGATTTAAAATCAGCTGTGAACTCAGTGCAGATTCTAGATATGAGGGAGGCACTAAAACAGAATCAGGAAATGTACCTTCACTGCCACTGATTAAGTCCAGTGAGTTGCTGAGTATTGTATGTACTGACATGACACGGGTGATATTTGGTGCTCCTACCTTTCTTCACTCCTCCCGGTGCTTGGACAGGTCCTTTGGTTTCATCTAATACAGAGATATAGTTCAAAAAGTTATCAATTAGGCAATGCAATCAGTAATTAGATGACTGTTCTTACAATATTATAAACTGCAAGACCTTTTGCAAACACATTTAAGGATAATAACGATTATAATTCGTAATATGGATGCCATGATGAAGTTATGACTGAAATGCAGAGCAAAGTATAACAGATCATTTAAGGGAATGATGTGAGAAGCAGGATAAGGAGTTTACATGAAGTTGTGTCGAAGGATAAATATGGCATGCTTTGGTGGATTCATGGCCATCGAGTTAGTGACCAAAACAACAGGATACACAACACAAGCAGACCAACAATGGAACACCACACCACAGGGATGGACTAAACAGAAACCAAAAGTCATACCGACCCAGACAAAACAGACTCACAGGCCAATCAAGTGAAAACACAGACAACTAGATATAAGAAATAAGATGTGATAAAGATGGAAAGACTAAAACAAAAAAAACCCTCCAACACAGTGTTCCTTCTCAGTCCTCAAAATATATCTACCTGTTTGAGGAGCTATCTTTTCTACCACAACAGGCTTTTCTTGATCCACAACCGTCTTGGTTGGTTCTTCAGTCTTCACGACAGGCTGTGGCTTGGGCACTTTAAGTGTTGAAAATAGAGGGAATTCAAGTACAGCAAGAAAAAGGCCAAAAGACATGATCCTTCTAAAAGTGCTAGAGTGAATTCTTTAAAAATGATTCTCTAGATACCTGGCTTTATTTCTTCTTGTGTAGTAACTATCTTTTCCAACTTTTTGGCTTTGTCAGTGACTTCAGGCCTTTTCAAAGCTTCCCCAACTTCAGCAGCTTGCAGTTTGCTCACTTAAAGTACAAAGTATACAAGGTATTGAAAGAAAGCCTCCATGTATGGAGTGCTTGCCACCAAACAGAAGTTCATAGTTTACAGTGATACTGTATGGCCATAACCACCTCATCTGAGTTCTTTTTTTTCCATATTAGACGTTTTGGTTATGCTGAGTTTTAAAGATTTAAACTCAAGAGTGACATTGTTTTAAAAATGCCTTAAGAAAATGTGTGCACAGTAACACACAAACAGAAAAAAACGCTTTAAAAGAGAGGATGGGTACCTTCTGCAGGAGCAGCTGGCTTTACCAGTGGTTCTTTGACTTGTGGTGCGGGTTCCTTGTCCTTAACTGGAACTTGAAAATGAAATGATATGAGAGTCATAACCTCACTAAGACTGATGGGGTGAGCACTGAACCATGCAAAGGCAACACAAAATCAAGGAAAATGCACAAGGAAAATATGAAGAGCTGGAAGACGTGAGATATTTATCCTCACCTCAACGGTGACAAAAACTTTTTTATCGATACACACACAGTCACACATGATGTATACCACAAACAGAAAACTATAAGGAAAACCCAACAAACACAAAACTGTGGTGGTTTAGCTCGGGTGATAAGAAACCAAACAAAACCATCTCAGGTTCTACACAGTGAGCAAAAATACAGTTTGTGCCCAAACAACATGAGTGGAACAACATGGACATCCTCATGAAATAATGAGGACAAAGAGGTATGGATCTCCAACATCCTTAAGATGATGACAACAAGAAAGTGCAGAGCGATGTTTAGTGCTGAGTTTAGCAACGTGCTCAGTGACATACATAACTTTCCCTGTATACCTCTGGAAGACTGTTGAAGGAAGACATTTGCTTTCCCTTCTGACTCCAGAGACAAAATCCTCGTTTCTATGAAGGACTGAATCCTTTGAGCTTCTTCCACCATTCTGGTTATGGTTTTAACTTCCTGAGGAGGCCAGTGTTGGGCATCTTCTTCCAGAAAAGGCTGTTCAGATTTCCACTTCCTCCTGGCACTTTCTTTGTATTCTGGAGTTTCTGTTGTGTAGTGATTAGTCTTTTTCTCAACCACAGCTGTATCTGTTACTGAGGGCTCATACCAAAGCAAACTATTACCTGCTGATTTTTTGCCTGTACTCTCATGCTTTTCAGCTAAAACATCCATGCTTTCTTGGGCAGACAGAGGACTTTGTACATGTCTTTTAAGAGAAACCTCACTGGACTCATATGCACCCTCTTTCCTTGATGTACTGACTTTCACGTCCCAGTCAGGTGTAGAGACTTGTTCTTGCAGCATGTTTGCTTTAAAATCTCCATCTTTAACATTTAGAAGTTTTTCAGATGCAATCATCATCACAGGTGGAACTGAAATAGTTCTTTTAATGTGTCCCTGTGTTGTTTCTGCCACTTCTAATAGGGTAACACTGCCATGCTCATCTTCAGATGTAGATGTCCTAGACTGCACTTCCTCAGGAGAAAAACTTTTCAACCTATTTGAATGACTGTCTTTATTTGCTGTGTCTATTGCAAAACTAACTGCAGTCTTTGCTTCAGCCTGCTCTTTAGATGGAAGAACCGTGGTAATTGTTTCTATTACAATAGGTTTCTCTGATGACTCCTGTTCTACCAAAGGATGCTGATATTTTGCTTCTGCTTCAGACGTACCTGAGTGCTGTCCTTCAGTTCGTTCCTGTCTTTTAAGTAACCCCTCTCTAATGGGAATAACTGCTTTGCACTGAGCTTGTTCTGTGTCCCTGTTTGTCACAAAAATGTCACTCAGCTTATTAACACACTCTCTAGCTGTTACTGGCTCATCAGCTGTGATAATGCGTTTCAGAGCTCCTGATTTAACATCTCCATCTCTAACTATGTGACATCTTTCAGATGCTACTTCCATCACAGGCGCAACTGAAAAGTTGCTTTCAACTTGTTCCTGTTTAATTGCTGTTACTTCACAAAGAGTGGCTCTACCATATTCATCTTTAACTGTGACTGGCTTGGACTGGATCTTGTTAGCATTTAGTGATGGTTTGTCATGCAAAGTTGTAACCAATCTCTTCCCTTCAATTTGTTCTAGCTTTGTTACTACAGTTGAAGGCTCTTTGGCAGTTACATCTTTACTTACTTCAGCTGTAATCTTGTGAATTTTGGCAAATTTCTGTGCTACGTCTTTTTCTTGATAAACTTTATCTGGTTTATTGTCTTTTACTTCCATCTCATGTGGAACTTCTGCATTTCTTTTGGTTTGTTCCTGCTTTTTTTCCTTCTCTTCAAAATGAGCACGTATATCTTCCCTTTCTGTATAATCATACTTGGCTAAAGATGATTTGTAGGTTACGTCTCGCTCAGATGCCAGTGTGGCTCGGTTGTCAGCTTGTTCCTGTCTTTTTAGGTTCTGCTTTTCATTGCAAGCTACTTGGTCTTTTTTATTTTCATCTGGCTTCAAGTTAGACCAGATTTCTTGAACTTTAAACACTTTCTCATCATCCATTGCAATTGTCTTTAATGTTTCCTCCTTCAAGCAGCTGAATTCAGTCTGAGGAATCCCCTCATTAGGTACATCTCCAGGTTTTGATTGTGTCATTCTATGTGGAGTGAAGATTTCAGATGCTGGCTCAGCTGTATAGGTCGCCTTTCTTTTAGCTTGTTCTTGTTTAGTTGATTTTGGAATCTCTTTGTTTTGTCTAGTCTCTATCTGGACTTTTGAGGACATCTCTTGTTTTTCTGTTGGTAATCTCTCCTTTTCTCCACTGTCTTGTCCTGCTATTAGTGACTCTCTATGTGTCAATTCTATTACAGGGGTGACTGATGGTATCCTTTCAATTAGTTCTTGTTTTGTTGCCTTATTGACTTTAATGGACGTGACTTCTGCACTTTCATTTTTATTCCTGACTAGATTTGACTGAACATCCTGAACATCACATTTGGCAGTTCTCTGCTGTGCCTGTTTTAAAGTTCCTACTTTCTTTTTTGCAGCTGCCTCTGGCATGGTTTCCTCCTCAGTTTTCTGCTCTGTAGTGGGACTAATCTCATCTTCTCTGACCTCGGACTGGACCCCTGTTAGAGTGTGTTCAAATGTCACTACCTTCTGGTCTTCACCTTTCAGTGGAACTTCTTTTGTTTGAGATGTTTTTAACAAAGCTGCCCATTTTCCCTTGTCAGTTGTGGCCAACATTTGTCCATTTTCGGTTCGGGGCACTGCTTTTCTTTCAGTTTGTTCCTGATTTGTTTTTATCTCTTCTGCTGGAGAAACTTGATGTTTATGCTCAGGTGTAATCATGTTTAATTCTATGTCTTTGGTCTTTTTCACTCTCTGTTCTGAATGAATTGGTCCTATTGGAGGAATGTCTTCTGCTTCAACAGTGTCCTCTGCCTGGCAGCTATACTCTTCTTTCTTTATTTCAGTTTTCATGGTACTCTGATTTTCACATTGCTTTTGTCTCAGTTTTACCTTTTCTTTTGGCTCTGAAGCATCTTCCTGTAGCTGTTTATATGTGATGTATTTGTCTTCAGGTAGTTGTCTGACTGGTTTCATAGCTAATGTTTCATGTTTTGCAGACTCTGGTTTTGAACTTTCTGTCTCTGACTGGATACCTTCAGGATCATCTGATTTTTCCTCTGCTTGCTCAGATTCAAATATTCGAGGTTTTGGAGGTCCCTGTCCTTGTGATTTAACAACCTCTGGAGAATCAATGTCTTGTGTCTTTGAGGTTGTTTCAACACTTTCAGCCTGTAAACGTTTCTTTTTGTGAATAGTTTGCTTTAATTTACTTTGAAGTCTGACTTTTTCCAAAGGCCTAATGTCTTTCTTACTGGATAACTCAGTATCTTGCTTTCCATCAGAAATCACCTGTTGTGGGTCTTTCAGCTGTTTCTGATCAGGAAACACTGGACTCTTAGGTTTACTTTGGATGCTTCCAGTAAATTCCTTTTGTTCTTTCATTTCTTCACTTGCTATTTTTTCAACAGTTTGTTTTTGTTCAGTGGGCCCATTCTGTACTGCTGCTACTTTTTCCTTCTTAGTTTCATGTTCTATTCTGGTCATTTCTATAGTTTTAAAGCCCCTTGGTTTCGAACCATCAGTAACAGATAACTCAGCACTTATTTCAGGTCCTTGCATCAAACTAAAACTCCCTTTCTGCTGCAAAAAAATAATGTCATCTTGAAGATTTTCTCTGTCTGTGACTTTCACTGCTGTCTGTGTTTCCTCTGACATGAAATCTTTCAGCATTTTCTGATTTCTTGCCTCTTTCTCACCATTTAATAGATCAGCAATAGCCCCTTGAAGATGGAAGAAATTAAAAGATGTGAAGAGAAAGCACCATGTGGTGGTGCCAAGAGATTAGGAAAAAAACACAGACACCACAATTGGAGTTAAATAAGACAAACACAGAAACAAAAAATGAATCTGACAATCAAAGACAGGAAAATGTGCTGATGTACCTCTCTCAGGTCTTTTTCCTTTTATCTCGACTTGTTTATCTGGAGATAGAGCAGCAGGAATTGTCTCAGTCTTGGTTTCTGTGACTTTGAAGAAGAATCAGTTTGTGTTAAATGCAAGACATTAACATTTAAGAGAAGACAACACACAACACAAGAAGATTTAAACCACAAAGGGATTTAAAAAAGAACCCCTCTGAAAACAGACAAAATGTGGAACAAAATGCACATGAGCATGGTGTGAAGAGATGTTCACAAATGAGGCGAGGAGGCTAAAATGATGACTCCTGGTGGATGGCTGTGATTTTGGATAAAAAAGAACTGCACCCACACATGGAGCTACATGAAAAGGTTAAAGATGAAAATGATCGTGGTGTTAGACTTTCTCTCTGTACCTCTGGAAGGTGTTTTATGGGAAATCCTTTTCTTCTCCTCTGGTTTTATTTGAACTTTATCCTCAATGAAAAGATGTTCTTCTTTTGTCTCTGCTGTGTCAGTTCTCTGAGAAGGGACATGTCTGGGTCCCTCTTCTGTCTTGGTTTCGCCTTCAGTTTTTGTAGCGACTGAGCTAAACACAGTCTCAGGTTCTGTTGCTTTTATTCTCAGAAGCTTGATATCTGTTACTGACTCTTCTGGTTTTACCTTGGATGTCACCTCTACTTCAGGTTTTTCAGCAACTTTCACTTTTCCTTTGTCCATTATTTCATCAGGCTTTGGCTTCTTTTCTGCTGCCTCACGTTTTGTTATCAACACTCGTTCTGGTGCACTAGTTTCATCTTTTTTGGAATCAGAAATGACTGGTGGTTTAATCTGAAATTGGTCACTTATTTCCTCCTCCATTATTTTCAGTTGAGCAGGGATCATTTTTGTTGGTGTATCTTTAACTCTGACTTCCTCTGGCTCAGCTGAAATGTCTATATTCTCCTCTTTGAAAGTATTTACTTCAATTTCCAATTTTTCAGTTAGTTTTCTTGCTTCTGTGCTGACAATAACTGAAGAAGGTTTGGTTTTATCAGCCTTTTTCACAAATGGAATATCTTTTACTAACTCAGGTTTTTCTGTCTTATGTCTCTCTCTGCTTTCTGCTTTAATAGTGATCTCACTTTCCTTTTTGACTGTAACTGCAGTTTGTTGTTCAGAAATGTGACTGATGGAAACACTGTCTTTCCTTTCATCTGTAACTTCCTGTGTTGGTGATTTAAATGTCCTGACATAAAACTCTTCAGTTTTTGGAGGTTTTTCCTGGGCAACACCTACAGATTCTTCTGTTTTAGGTGCTCTAAATTTGGTCACCCTAGTTTCTTTCTTCTTTGTGTCAGTGTCAGTAACAGATATCTCGCCCTTTAATTCAGACTTTTTCGCTTTTTGGGTCTGCTTTTCTCTTGTGTGTTGTTCTGTTAAGACATCTACTTTTGATACCAACACTACTCTTTTGCCCACAGGAGCCACTTGATCCTCGTACAACACTTTAGCGTGTTCTTCCATCAGTTCTTCATGTTCCCAAACCTCCTGTGTTGGGGACATTTTCTCTGTCACAAAATAAACTTCCTGTTTCTTCTCTGCTCGTTTCCTTTGCTCGATTTTGACAAGGCTTGTAAATGCTGGAACTTTTAAGAGTTGTCGAAGAAGAGGCGTCATGTAGCGGCGCCAAGAGGTGATGACAAAACACAAAGACAGACATCAGTGTTAGAAAGAGACAACACACACATTAAGGTGCATTGTATCAAGAGTTAAGCATTAGGGTCTGGTTAAAGGATGCCACCCTGTTCCCAGATGATCTGTACCTTGTTCAGGAGGAGATACTTTTTTCTCCTGTTCAAACTCTGTGGGTAGAATCTTCTCAGTCGTCTTAGTTTCTATGTTTTTAAGAATTAATCAGGTTTAAATCCATCACCGTGCATGAGTAGAAGGTCATTGTAGAAAAAAAGAATTTAGACAGTCAACAAACAAACAAACACTTAGAAATAACCAGCACACAGTAAATAACAGTTTAGAGCAGGCAACAAGACAGAAAAGAAAGAGGTTATGAAGAAGTGGCAACAGTTCAGGTTGAATGGATAAAATATCGAATGTCAGACAAAACATCTAAAAATATATAAATTGCTAACACTGTAAGTATTTACAACTTTAGTATGATTTAAATAAGTTTCTGGAGGTGGACTTTTTTTTGGAAGTGCATGTTTAGATGTACACTGTCCTACAGTAGGTGACCAAATGTAACTGGACTGTTGCCAACACATGAAGAAAAAAAAAAAAAAAGGAGTCTGCCTCAGCTGTACCTGCAGGAAGAGTTTCTTCTGGCACCTTCTCGGGTGTTTTATCAGGGGTCTTTGGAGAAACTGTTTTATCTACAGAGATTATCTCAGTTTGCTTTGACACCCTTTCAGGTTTTGCTTCCTCAGCCGTCACAGGTATTGGCTTCATCTCAGGAATCCTGTCTTCTTTCTCAGGAGGAGCCTTCTCTATAACTTTTTTCTCTGGTACCTTTTCAGGGATTTTTTCTGGAACTTTCTCAGGGATTTTTTCTGGAACCTTCTCAGGTACTTTTGCTGGAACCTTCTGAGGTACTTTTGCTGGAACCTTCTCAGGTACTTTTGTTGGAACCTTCTGAGGGATTTTTAATGGAACCTTCTCAGGTACTTTTGCTGGAACGTCCTCAGGGATTTTTGCTGGAACATTTTCAGGTTCTTTTTCTAGTACCAGCTTTGGAATTTCCTTCATTTTTCTCTCAGGTGCCTGTGTTTTCTCTGGGACCCTCTCAGGGGTCTTAACCTCAGCTCTATCCAGAGGCCGTCTCTCAGGTTTTGTTTCAGGTGTTTTATCAGGCAGCTTCTTAGGTTCAGACTCCAACACAACATCATCAAAGACCTTCTGAGGTTCTTGTTTAGGCATGAATTTAGGTTCTGGCTTCAAAGCTTTAAGAGGGTTTGACACAGAAACATGCACAAGACATAACTATAAAGAGCAGAAAAATGTGCTGGCGCACAGATAAGGACATGTTAAACCCCACAGAGTATATACTCATATTTTCCTTAGCTGCTAGTGCCCTCTGGTGCTAGTGCACTGTTTGTTATGTTAAGGACCATTACAATATTAGGGATCCATTACCTGAGGATGAATCATCATAGGACATGAAGTAACTAAAATCTTTAGCAACTGTACTCTGGCTTTAAATAAAAACATTTAAATGTGTCTTTCTACTCTGAGTAACATAACCCGCTGAGTTAAACTCTAAGGACAATTAACTTGGTACTGTAACAAAATCTGGGCAGAGAAAAGATCCAGGAGAAACATTAGAGTACCTTTCTCTTTCTTCGTTGGCTCTTCTCTCGGAGGAACAACAGCAGGTTCTGCTTTCTTGGCTGCTTTTGGAGGCACAGGTATTTTTTCTTCCATGGGAACTTTAAAGAGTACCATTCACATACATTAGAAGTCTTACAGTAAACTAATGTGGAAGAAAGGTGTTAGACAAAAGCCACCACTCTATCGAGTGTAAGACAAGATGACTCAAACTAAATGTGCAGCCCCATCGTAACATCACAGTAGCTGTGTGTGTCTGTGAGGCAGAGGTTAGACGTTAGACAAACACACCACAGAAGCTGAAAAGAGTTTAGGATGAGTGTAAGAGTTTAACGTGATGAACTGATGGCGACTGACGGTTCAGTGTCAGGTACCTTTAGCTGCCTCAGGCTTCTTCTGTGGCACTTCTTCCTCTCTCTCCACTTTTGGTAGGAATGTCGGTGGCGGTGGAGGTGCAACCACCTCCTTCTTCGGTGGTGCCTCTGGTACTTTAAAATAACCGTCACGCATCAGATGTTAGAAATGGAGACAAACTGACTGAGCAACACATTTAAAGCTGTTGGGTTTCCAGTGGGTAAAGAATTATGTTTGCTTGCACAAACATTTCAACTAAAGAACAACACAAATATAGGATAAGTTATAGTTGGATGGTGGAGTTAAGAGGATTAAGAAAAACCCCAGAGCCACATCAACCAGTAACGCTCTGTACCTTTCTTCGGGGGTTCCTTTGGTGTGGGAGCTGGTTCTGGTTTTGACACTTCCACTTCTGCTTCAGCTTTTTTCACTGGTGGTTCAGGCTTGGGAACCACTGCAGGTTCTGGCTTTTTCACAGGAGGCTCTGCTATATGGACTCCTGGTTTTGTTTCTTCTGGTTCTGGCTGTGGTTCGATTACTGCTGGTCCAGGTTTGATCTTTGCCGGCTCTTTGGGGACTTAAAGTAACATTCAGGTGGTTTTATATACGAACAAAGACAGATTGAAAGATGAAAGATTCGCTTCCACAAACACAGCAGAGACAAAAACACACACATTAACACACACATCCAAACAGATGAGACAATACCTTTGGTGGGTGGTGTCACTGGCTTCTTCACTGGCACTGGCTCAACTTCAGGCTCTGGCTCCATCTTAGCTGCAGGTTTGGCTTCTGGTTTCACTTTTGGAGCTGGTGTGGGCTTAGGCTTTGGTTCAGGTTCTTCTTTCGGTTCTGGCCTGGGTTTAGGCTCAGGCGTAACTGTAGGTGCCACTTTTCTGGGCTCTGCTGGTGCCTGAGGCTTGGGCTCATCTTCAAGTAGGTAATATAGACATTAGGTAAGGTTAGCATGACATCACGGAGGCAACTAAGAGTTATCAAGACACGTTTGAAAGAGTGAGAAAACACACTAATGAAGAGTGACATTAGTGACAGTATTACAAGGAAAACACATTAATTACAGTACAAACAGTAACACTCAAGTGAGAAGAACATCAAAACAAGACATTAAGAGGTGAGGACGTGTCATAAGACATCAGACAACAGGAAGAACTGAGAGAAGTACCTTTCCTTGGCACCTCAGGCTTCTCCGCAGGTGGTGAAGGAGCAGCAGCAGGCTTCTTAACCTCCTCTGCTTCTTTTAACATACGTTCAAGCACAGATAAAACCATAAAAGCTAAGAAACAGTCAAAGAAACAGACACACAACACAAACCACATCTGGGGTCTAGTTAAAGAAAGGACAGTGTCAACCGCAAAGATGGAAGACATTAGAAATCAGGTGTCTCTACCTTTGGCAGCAGGAACTTCCTTCTTCTCTGGGACAGATACTACAGCAACCTTTTCCTCCACTGGCTTTTTGGCTTCTGGTACTTTAACATTTCAGTAAAATTGAGTCATAATTTTACAGCGTAAAAACATTAAAGAAGGCTACAGTGTGCACAGACACAATTAAACATGTTAAAGAATCTGAAACTATTCAAACATGAAAATCCATAGATGAACCTTTAGACAGGTACATCAGGGGTGTGTTGGTACCTTTTGGAGGCAATGGTTCCTTCACAGCTGCTGCTGGCTTCTCTTCAGGCTTTTGCTCAACTTTGGGAACTTAAAAGACACCAAATGTGTTAACATCACAAGAAAGATGTTGCAGGTGAAGCACAGAAGCGCAGCAGAAGATAATATGACAGATACAAGAACAAACAAATGGAGCAGATAATGCAGTTTGTCTATCTGTAGCAAGAAATTAAGGAGAACCAAAGAAATAACAAGAACGACAAAGCAGGACAAGACAAAACAAAAACATTAGCTTTCTCTGCAGGCAGTGAGCTGCAGCAGAGAGACATTCAGCTCTGCAGTACCTTTTGTTGGGATTTCCTGTCTCATTTCAAGTTCCTTGGTCGCCACTGTCTCCTCGATAGGAACTCTGACAGCTGGTAAAAAGAAACAGAAAACATTAGTCCATTTGATCAGTGACGTCCATTGACCACCATTTCTCACCTTTAACAGATTAAATACTGCTCTAGGGAAATGAAGGACTTTTAAATTCACAGTAAATAGTTTAATATATGTATGAGTGTAGACCAGGAGCCATTAGCTCTCGTATTATACAGAAATGAATAAGAACACACACCTTAAAACTGACTCCAAACATTAAAATGTTCTTGGTAACCAGTAAACCACAAACTGAATGCAAAGGCATTATGATCAGGATTATTTTCACCTCGGCATTCAAGGTAAGAAATAAAAGAGGTACAAGCCAAAGCCAAAAGCAATCTGACCAAGGAACCAAGACAATAAATAAGGGCAAGAAAAAAGGTGAGAGGCAGGAATGCTAAAAGAAAGACATATAAAGCACAGAAATCCCACCAAGATAAATATTAAGAAATAGCCATGGTTAAGAGTGGCTTGAACACACACAGGGATAAAGAGACATACTTCCTGCGTGATACTGTGATCTGATACCTTTGGCTGCAGACACCTCTTGTGTTACTGTCTCCTCTGTCCAGCTCTGATACTCAACTAAGCACAAAAGTGATAGAAGACAACAAACGTGAGGCAAACAGTTTGTGCTCAACGTGAAAAACGCATGTGGTCATTTCACATTCACTGTCTTGTCTCAGAGATCTTTAGTTCGCTGACCAAACAACTGTCCCTGCTCAGGAGGTCCTGGGCCTGATCCGCTAACATAACCACAAACACAGAAAACAGACACAAC
This sequence comes from Helostoma temminkii, assembly GCA_900302695.1. Classification (NCBI taxonomy): domain Eukaryota; kingdom Metazoa; phylum Chordata; class Actinopteri; order Anabantiformes; family Helostomatidae; genus Helostoma; species Helostoma temminkii. Next base: position 69,859 of record OMLM01020278.1, on the reverse strand, counting down.
ACAACTGCAGATACACACAAATAACTAGACAGAGATGCAGATACATTGTGATTGTAGTCTTGTGTCTGTGACCAGACTCAGGCCTATAAACTGCCTGTTTGTCTGCCATCTGATGGTACTGATTCATGGGGTTAAATTATGTTTTAACTCACAATCTTTATTCTCCTTTTTACAGTTTTAGTTATTGACTTTCTTTAATAACCAGGAATATGATTTTATGACTAAACTGCATGCTTTTAATGTTCAGTTGACGGAAAGTGAACCATTTAACTGAAACTCTGTAGTTTCTGTGAATCTGAACTCTCAGCTCTGGAAACTGTGAACATGTTTGATTATTTTTTGTATTCAAGTGATTTTATCCTGAGGGACTTAATGTGAAATGATGTGAAGGGTCATCAGCAGATGTCCGACTCAAACTAGGTGCTTAGATTTTAGCTAAGAATTTTAGCTAAGAACCCGGTTTTAGCTACATTTTAGCTAACAGCTACAGAACGTCTTAACGAGACCGTGACTGTGAAATGTTGACACAGCTCGAAGTTAGTGATGAAAAGATGGAAGATGGGATCGAAGTGAAAGTGGAAAAAAGAACAACCCCACCAGATGTGAGACACAAACATGAATACGAAAATTCAACCAGACAAAAGCTGCTATATTAACATGCACGTGCCTTCAGGTCGGCAAGAAAAACAGAGCAGAGATCAGTCAGACGACACAGTGATGATTTTATGATGAATGTGAGAGGCAGATTTGGGTAACTTAAATTCACCTGAAAAATTAAAAGACTTTATAAACATTAGAAGAGGTCGACAGCTGAGGTCCTACTTATATTTGACTGCAGTGCCGTTATGCAGACTTAATTCAATCGATTTCTTAGTTATTTTTTATTAAAACATTAAGATGTGTAAAGGTTTAAACCAACAGAAATTATAGTTTACAAGTAGGTTTAAAAAAACAAATCCTCTTCACAATTCTATTTATCTTTATTTTTTGTATTGTTTATATCAAAAGTAAAACTGTTTTCCCAGATCTGCTCAGATGGTTTGATGGTGATGCGCAGAATGAATTTGAAATGAAATAGAAGAAATTCGGCAGGTTGTACCTCTCTGCTGTACCTCCACCTCTTCTTCATAATGATATGAATATTCAGCTGATTTATGACAAAACAAAATTCATTTTTGTTACATTTTTAGGAACATTTCTGAAGAGGAAAAAGTATTAGTTTGAAGGCTGCTAAGGTCTATGACTGAGGTGTTGGTTTGAAGTTGCCGTTAACTTTGATTTAAAATCTCGTCAGAAGTCAATATCTAAGCAGATGAAGTATAGAAAACACAGTTAATACCTTTCTGTTCACTCTCCTCTTCATAATGATAGAATTCAGCAGATTCTTTAAAAGACAACAACATGTCGGTCAAAATGTTAATTTTATCATAAAATGCAGTCGTTTAACATAATATTTTGTCCACGCTGAAAAGATTCAAAGCAGCGTTTTCTGATTCATTAGGTTTGGTCTAAATTTACATGAAAAGGTCAAGACTTCCAGTTTCTGCTCCTCCTTCCAGTCTTACCTTGGATTGCTACTGATGAGGGCACTTCAGGTCTCTGAACTGAGGAGTCTGGGACATCTACCGAATATAGAACATGGTTCATAGCAGAACTTTGCTTAAAAAAACTACATTTGTGCCTCAACTACTAAAGAAATTCTTGGTCTTAGTATTATATAAAAAAACATTCAATTATTAGTTGACATTGTGAAAATGCCTCTTGCCTCCCAGTTATTGAAAGGTAGCAAAAACGCTGCCATCACAACATCAGTCAAATACTAACACAGCATAATGTTCAAAACTCCAACCGTCTGCAGCTGCCATAATATGTGGGCTAATACCATGTTCATAGCTATGGGACTGAAGCTAATGTACGAGTTGATTTAACTTGTATAACATGGTTTAGCTATTAGCTACAGCTAATATAACACAGTCTGTAGCTGCCATATAACCAAAGCTAACTTAAAGTTGCTTATCCTAAATACGTCCTTTATATTTAGCTAGCTATAAACAGCTAGCATAATCTTGGATATACAGTATGGAAGAACAACTCAGTTCATCTGTGAAGCGTATTCTGTATCACACACTGTCAGTGTTATGCAACAAACATATATTGTCCTTATTGTTGCTAAAGACTTAACAAAGTGGTGGTGTTCGTGGTGGTGCTTTCCAGCTAACCATCTGCACCTACAGAAAACCCGAGTAAGGTTGATGCTGCTGTTTGTAGGTGCACTGGCTGGCAGTTTTCCCCTTTTTTTGGCCTACGTGCTACACTAGACATGTCCTGCAACTCATCTCACTCTGGTGAAGATGGAGAACAAGAGGATTTCCTTAAATGTTAGACTAAGTTTTTGATGGACTAGAAAAGAAATACTTACCAATGGGCCCAATTGCTAGTTCAATTTCTGTGAAAAGGGGAAGATTGAAAAACGTGTTAAACACTGAAACAGACGAAAGCTGAACAGAAGCAGAAAAGGTGGCAGCTGACTAGTAACTGTACCTTTGCCAGACAAATAAAGCTCAGCTGTGCTCTTTGCCTCGCCTCTGGGCTCCAACCTCACAATGACTGAGTACACGCCTACATGGGATTAGTAACGGATGTTTAACACTCAAGTCATAAACAAAATGAGGGAAAAAATCTACAGGGCTCTGTGATGGGCCTTTGGAGCTTGATGGTGCTCTACACACCTTCGTCTTCGATGGTCACATTTCGGATGACCATGAAATGTCTTCGGCCCTCACTTCTGAAGTTGTACTTAGGGCTCTCTTTCAGTTCCCAGGTGTCTTTGTACCATGAAACGATAGCGTTGTCGAAGGACACCTCGCATTCAAAGGTGGCCGACTGCCGCTCGTTCACTTCAACGTTGTGGATGCGTTTGGTGAAATGAATTTGTTCAGCTAAAACAGATAAAGATGTGAATGGGTAAACGTGGTAGCTTCACAACTGGGAATGTATGACAACAGCTAAGTGGTAGTTTTCATCTACACGACATCTGCATGGTTAGAAATGATGATCAGAGGAATGTTTATGGGGCAGTTATGATGTCTGGTTGTTTGGGGGGAAGATGGATTTGAGTCAAGACGAATGTAAGAAGACAACAAATAAGATGATGGGTTTTTGTGCATAGATAATCCACGAGAGAAGAGGCACGAAGAATGTTAAAACAGACGAACACAAATCCCAGAAGAAAGAGAAAAAAAGAGGGCAAAATCCCAAACTCCAAAATTAGTCTCAGGGTTTGATGAGGGAAGTCGAAAGAGGTTAGTAAACGGGCAGAACATCCAGCACGTTTAGAAGGTTGCACGATGGGTTCCAGGTACAAACCTTCTACCCAGAGGTTGGCCGAGGACTCCAGGTGCTGGTATCTGCAGGTGTACCTGCCCTGGTCTTCCGTCTTCAGGTCTCTGATCAGAAGCTTCTGAACCTTGTGTTTCACCTCAGACGTGTACCTGCCCTTCATCTCTAACTGCTTGCCATTTTTAAACCACTGAGCCTCTACATTGGGGATTGACAACTGACAAGACAGAGAACAGGACTGGCCTTCCTTACCCGATGTGTCCTGCAGATGCTTCTCAACCTCTGCCTCTGCAAGACAGAACACAAGAAAAAGAAAACACGGGATCTGTCAGGAGGGTTATGATGTCACAGAGCATCAAAAACATGACCTGGATAAAAATAAACATTTTTATTAATATGCCAAAAAAAGCTTCAGTACTGACCCATGACGGTGAGCTTAGCGCTGGAGATGTGCGGCCCACAGACCACCCGGTAGTTGCCCTGGTCAGATGCCTTGCAATTCTTGATTTTGAGGAGGTGGCGGTCACCACTGATGCTGATGTCATACTTGTTGCTGGTTTCCAGTTTCTGGGTGCCCTTGTACCAGGACAGGGTGATCTCTGGGTAGTTGATCTTGATCTCACATTCAAACACGACCTCCTTGTTGGTGAAGACAGACTGATCGGAGATATCCTTCACCACGGTGACAGGCTGCAGGTGCAACAGGACAATTGCGAAAGACATGTCATTTGAAATGGAGGAAATGTGACCTGATACGGTTCTGAACTCTTATAGCACTTATACATTTTGAGCTCTTAAAGAAAGTTTCATGTGGTAGTTTAATTACAAATAGTTTTTAAACACCTGTCAATATCCACTTGTTTGAGCTGCCATACACTGGTAAAAATCAGTTTGATACTATGTATATTGTATATTACACACTCAGCAGTTATATATGTATATATACTAGCAGGTGTGTATAAAGTACACAAACTCAATACTCAAGTAGAATTATTTAGTACTAGAAAGTTCCCTATAATCGTTCTACTCACGTAAAAGCACTGAATGCATTATCTAAAAGTAACAGTACTGTAACACTAGTTAAACTGAGTATTTTCAGCAGTGATGATAACATAAATAAAGAGTCTGGTCCAGATCAGTTAAAACGTGATGTTACCTACAGACTGTGGAACAGAAACAGCAGTAGGTAAAGGTGGAGCTGATTGTAACACCTGATGTAGTGACAGGGTTAATCCATAAATGATGCGTCAGTATTTTTATAAGTTTAAGTTTATATAAGAATTTGAACCTGTATAAAGTATGTGTGTATGTGTGGACTTCCTGATAAACAGTAAATGTGTCCTGACCTCCGTGCGCTCCATCCTTTTCTGCAGGTCGGCTACCAGTCGGGCCATGTCCTCATCAGACTCTCTGTCTCCACGTTCCAGTTCCTTTCAGAAACAACATCAATCAGTACAATTTTAACAGACACAGACATTTCATGGGGGCTGAGTGCAGTGCTGAATGAGTGTTACCGGTCTTCCACTTTCTTCAGCTTTCTCCTTCTTAAGCTGCTCGATTGCCTGAAGTAGGCCTCTGTAGTCTGTGATGCCATACATGCGGGCGTATTTCTCATACTCTTTGGGGTCCACGTTCCTCAACAGTTCAACAATGTCGATGTCCTTCTCCTCTTTTGGACTCTTCTGCTTTGATGGTGTCCTGCAAACAAGACAAAGGTAACAATCAACTCCAGCACAGCACAGTCTAAATGACCTTAACAGTGCAGATGTCTCATCTGAAAGCTGAAAGATGGAACATCTGTCACACAATCTCACTTCTTCAGTTTGGCTCGGAGGTCTCCCTCCAGGACCGCGGCCTCTTTCTTTTCGTCGACGTGCACGTCGGCACTGCACTCAATCTCTCCGTGCTTGTTGGAGGCGACACACCTGTACTGACCCGAGTCAGACTTTGTCACCTCTCTGATCTCCAGTTTGGCCTCCTGGCCCTTCTGCTCGATGGAGATGCGACCACCATGTGTGATCTGCCTCCACTTCCCCTTCATCCACTTCACACTGGGGATGGGGTCACCACCCACCTTGGCGATGAAGGTGGCGGTTCCCTCTGTGGGACAACAGATGGAGACTTGAAACGAAACTGCAAAGGCTCTTATAATTTTAACATTTACAGTCATGGCAATTACTGATATATACACGTTGAGAATTCATTCATTCATTCATTTCATTCATCTTCTATACCGCTTAGTCCCCGCAGGGGTCACGGGAGTGCTGGAGCCCATCCCATCCAGCTTATGGGCGAGAGGCGGGGTACACGGGGTACCTGGACAGGTCGCCAGTCTATCGCAGGGCCACATATAGACGAACAACCATTCACACTCTCACTCACACCTATGGGCAATTTAGAGTCCCCAGTTAACCTAACTGCATGTCTTTGGACTGTGGGAGGAAGCCGGGGAGAACATGCAAACTTCACACAGAAAGACCCTGGCCGACCCAGGACCTTTTTGCTGTGAGGCGACAGTGCTAACCACTGCACCACCGTGCCGCCCCACGTTGTGAATTCACTGTAACTCATATGGTTTTCAGTCCAAGGCCCAACAACAGCCAGGACTTGACCAGGACAAAACAAGTCTGTTAAATTCTGTCTATTTCTACAGCACCATCTCAGATGGATGTGGAAATCTATGTGTTAGGTATATGATGTGTGTCTCACTCTCAGTGACGTGTACAGGTTTGGGCTCCTCAATAAAGAACAGGTTGTCCAGTTTCTTGGTTGGAGCAGCAGCTGGAGCTTCAGCAGGAGGTGGAGGTGCTCCAGGTTTCTCTGCAACACAACAACATGGTGCAACGTTACATAATTTATTCTCAGACACATAAAATAAAACAAACCAAATATAGTTTCTATGTCTGAAGTAAAGTGACCAGAACACTCAAACTGGAAGGTCCTCTTTGAAACGCTGAGCTGTGTTTTCACAGCTTTTACCTTTGACTGTGACTTTGGCCTTGCAGAACTCAGTGCCGGCATCGTTGGTGACCTTACAGAGGTAATCGCCAGCATCATGTCTGGAAGCTGGGCTGATCTCCAGACAGGCTGTCCCATCAGAGAAGGTGATCCTTGTGTTGCCGGCTGACGTCAGATCCTTCCTGTCTTTCATCCACTGGATCTTCAAGGGTGGAGACCCACAGACGTGACATCTTAAACTTAGCTTTTCACCCTCATCGACGGTCACTGGTTTAAGAGGGACGTCAAACACTGGAGGCTTCTTGGCCTCTGCCGAGGAAAAATGTAGCAGAAAATGGAGTCCGTGCTTATGTTACTGAATTTGACTCACTATGGTAAGAATGTGTTAAAGCACAATTATGGTGCAGGAGGTCCATATTTTCATCCATCCATTTTATTAAGGTACAGTAGTCAGCCATCCCTGGAGCTCAACTGTACTGGGGCTTGTGCTAGAAACTCTGTCTATGACTTTCAATGGAACCAAACCCAGTGTCCTGCAGATGATGATCACATGTTGGCGACTCAATATCTTCCGACTGTCCAGTCCCAAGGCCAACACTCTAAGAGCTTCCCTACTAGATCTGTTTCCTTCATCCTGGGAAGAAGACCAAACGGCCTGCTTCTGAAGATTTAGTCCAAGAAGTGTCACAACCAAATATCTGAAGCATTGATTTGGACATAAAACCGGGTACACATCTTCAGAGCAGAGAGCTACAAAGAATGGACCGACTAATATAAAGACTTAATGTTCCATTAAATGTCCCTTTTTTAGACTCTGATGGTCAGACATACATACATCAGGCAACAAACCAGTGTCTGCCATTTCATTTTACATAGTTACCTTCAAAAAGAAGCTTATGATTCATGATATGATAGGACTTACCTTGTTAAGTAAAGTTTATAGTGAATAAGAAAGAAAGAAATGGGACCCACCTGAAATGCCCACAGTGACCTCACAGGAGGCTCTCCCAGCTTCGTTAGAGGCCTGGCAGGAATACCTGCCGCTGTCTGTCACCTGACTGCTCTTAATGCACAGCACAGCCACATTACTCTTAAAGCTGATGTCGTATTTGTCAGAGCTGTAGATCTCTGTGTTGTCTTTGAACCAGCTGACAGACATGGGCTGTGAGCCGGAGACTCTGCCCTCAATCTTAACCAGTTTGCCCTGTGCATCCTCGATGTGTTCTGAGGGCTTTTTAGTGAACACTGGAGGGTTTTTACGCTCTGAAAATAAGAGAAGTAGGTGACTGTGAGGAAGGGAAAGTTGTATTTTTTTCACAAAGAAACGCCCTCAAACGGGGCTTAAGCGTTAAAGAAAAGAAGACCAAGATAACATGAGTGTGGCCTGGGTTCAAATACCTTTGACAGTGACATCAGAGGAACAGGAGTCTTTCCCCATGTCATTAGAGACATGACAGAAGTATCTCCCTGTGTCGGCTTTATCTGCCTTCAGAATGGTCAGGTGGGCTGTGTTATCCACACAGCTGATCTTATAGTTCCCCCCAGTACGGATATCTTTATGGTCTTTAGACCATGTGACTTTAATGGGGGCAGATCCAGTCATGTGGCACTCCAGCTCAATGCTGTCACCCACCGTCACCTCCTGGGGTGACAGTTTCCTATCAAAGACCGGAGGGTATCTGGGTTCTGCAGAGTCCACGACAGAGTGGGAGGAAGGTAAGAACAACAAACAACACAAAGACTCTGCACACGATGTAAGAATAACTCAGACTTCACAGTAAGTTTTGAATTATTTACACTTTTTCCATTATTGTGTTTCACAGACCTTGCAGGGTGAGCTTGGCTCTGCAGGAGGCTGAGCCCACACTGTTGGTGGCCACGCAGGTGTACTCCCCAGAGTGCCTCATCTCGCTGGGGCTGATCTGCAGCACAGCCGTGTTGTCATCATACAACATGGAGAACTCGTCTCCTTGACTCAGAGGCTCACCGTCTTTCAGCCATGACACCTCGATGGGAGATGAGCCAGCGATACGGCACTCAAACCTGACTGGCTGACCCTCTGTCTGCTGGAGGCTGGTGATTTTCTTAGGGAAGGATGGTGGCGTTTTGGCCTCTGGAGATGTTTTGGTGAATTTAAGGATTTAAGGTACTTGGGGAACATTTAATAGTATACAAAAAAAAAAAAAGGTACGTGCATTGTAAAATACATAACAGAATGTACATTAGATAAAGATCCACCGAGAGCAGCGACAGTGCACAACAACTCTGAAGAGTAATTTTTCTGCACTGAATACAGAGGTAAGGGTAACTCAACACTGAACTTTAGTACATGTACTTCCACCAACTGACCTTTATATGAAAAAGGTGTAAATATAGTAGTATGGAGAATCGGAAACAGGTGCTTACCAAGCACATTGAGTCTGCAGGTGGAGGAGGAGGAGCCGATCTTGTTCTCTGCCTTGCAGGTATACTCTCCTGTGTCGGCCTTGGTGGCTTTGCTGAGCTTCAGACAGGCGACGCCCTTGGAGTACTCCAGCTTACAGTTGGGGCTTGACCTGACTTTGCCATCAGCCTTGAACCAGCTGACCTTGATCTCAGGTGTGCCTGCCACCTGACATTTCAGACACACTGCATCTCCTGCTGTCACCTCCATGGGCTCCAGAGACTCGACAAAGTACGGTGGTTCTGCAGTTAGAGACACGAATGATCATCATAAAACTGCCTCATCTGTCTGGCAATGTCACAAAACAGGATTTCTCAAATATTATTAGCATGATTTTGTAGACACATTTATTTTCTTGTTTGCTTGTTCTGCACTTTTTCAATACATGCATAAGAAATTTTAGTAAATGATTTTGTACCTTAAAGAACATTAAACATTTTAATTATCGAACAGGTCGAATCAGAAAATCAGAAACGTTACATGTTCACAAATTTCTTTTTACTAACTTCGTTATTTAAAAAAAGAAAGAAAAAAAAATGTCTGTGTTTATCAGAAAAGAAAAGTTATCTAACCCAGGATGGACACATATGCGTCACACATGTCCTTTCCAGCGTCGTTGGACACTTCGCAGGAGTATTTTCCAGCACTCTCCTTGTCGTCAGTGCTGAGACACTCCAGGATGCAGGAGCTTTCAGTTGTGGTGATGTTATATTTGTAGGAGGCAAAGATCTGCTGGCCGTCTTTGTACCAGTTCACCATGATCTTTGGTGTTCCGGTGTAAGTACACTCCAGCGTCAAGGGTTTGCCCTTCTCAACTGACACATCCTTCAGCTTCTTGGAGAAGGCTGCTGGCTCTGAGTGACACGGTAAAACACAGTATTTAGTTTACAGTACATGTGAGCAGGGATGATCACTTAGCTGAGACATGGCTTAGATAGATACTGGTTCAATAATACAGGTGTATTTGTACTGTGATAAGAGGTGGAAGCAGCTGTATCATGGATTAACAAAATGTAACAGCATAGAAGAAGCTGCATCAGGATTTCACTGAAAACCGACACATTTGCCAAATACTCAGCTTCTGGAGTACTTGTACTTTCACTACTTTAAACACCTGTAGTTACTGTGCAAACATACAAAACATGAAAACACATTATACTGACATCTAACTGCTGCTTGATCTACAGAACGGTGCCAAATTTATTCAATCATGGCAAAAAGGAGGGAAATATAATTTCATGTCAGACTGACCTTTGACAGTGAGATTAACTGCGCAACTTTCCTTTCCTGCATCGTTAATAATCTGACAGGTGTACTCGCCAGCGTGGGATCTGTCCACATTGAAAAGTTCCAAAAGAACTTGGTTATCCTTCAAAGAAAAGTTACAGCCCCGTCCTGCCAGCATCTCCTTTGCTCCTCGGAACCACTTTAGTTTGAGTGGAGCACTCCCTTTCACCATGGCTGAGAAAGTAACATTAGAGCCTGGCATGGCCTCCACTGGCTGCAGCGGCACCACGAAAGATGGAGGTTCTGGATAGAAACAGACAGTAGCAGTTTTATTTTATTTTTATTTTTACTGCAATAGTTAATTAAACCTGAACGTAACATAACTGGATATACATTGTACTATTAGTACCATCTGTTACTGACCTTTGACAACCAGGGCAGCTGTGGTCTCACTGGATCCTGCCTTGTTGACAGCTTTACATTTATACTGGCCAGAGTCCGACAGCTTCAGCGTGGGCACTTTGAGAGTGCAGTTGTTGTCGCTGAAGGAAATCTCATAATTTGGCCCACTCTGTATCTCCTCCCCATCATGGTACCATGAGATGGTGAAAGGTGGGGAGCCGGACACTTTGCACTCCATCTCTCCAGCTGTTCCAACAACTGTGTTACAATCCTTCAACTTCCTTGAGAAGGCTGGAGGTATGATTTTATCTGTTAGGGAGAGAGACTAGCAGTTAGCAATGCATCGGAACAAGTATAAATGGAAATATGCAGGTATTAATAAGGTGATGACTCATCAATGCTTTTCGGCCCAGACTGAAAACTGTTCTAACACTGGTGTCTGCTCAGATTACTCATTTCTTTACGTGTTCTTCAGCTATCTGGGTTCTATTTTAACTCCAAACTGTGCTGTGCTCGCATTAAGACATTAGCAGCTTAGAACAATGGCTTCTGTTTGAAAAAGCAAGTATTTTTGAAAAACACATTAATGTTTCAAGTTATGTACCAAAAAAAAGCATCTTCGCTAACTTGAAGGTTTTAAGAGAAAACCCAGCCCCTATCATCAAAGTAGGAAGAAAACACCAACCTAAGACAGTGAGATTAATTTTACTCAGGTCTTTCCCAACTTCATTCATAACTTCAAATGTATATTCTCCAGAGTCAATTTTCTCAGCAGAGAGCACATTCAGGCTGGAAATCATCCGAGAAAATGAGATTTTGTATTTTCTCCCAGAGGCAAGCTCAACGCCATCCTTGAACCACTTGGGTATGAGCTCTGGCGTACCACACACTTTAACCTCTAGGGCAGCCACATCGCCTGCAGTCACACTCAGAGCATCGGGCTTATCCACTATCTTTGCAGGTTCTGGAATCGACAGATAAGAAGAACATGTTTTTTAATGAAACCTGCAGAGGGAGGCTGGAAAAAGACTGCAAGAGAAAGAGAGAATTATATGGTTACAAACCTAGAACAGTAATATTAGCGAAACACTCCACACTCCCAGCATCATTTCTCAGTTGGCAGGTGTATTTGCCTGCCGTGGTTGCATCGACCTTAAATACTTTAAGAGCGACCTGGTTGTTCTCAAAGGTGATTTTCCTGTTCTCACCGTCCCTGAGAATGTGATCCTTGTCTTGAACCCAGGACACAGTAATGGGTTCAGAGCCTTTAACAGTGGCCACAAGGGTCACCTCCTCTCCCAGTATCACTGTCATGTTTGACAGTTTCTTCACAAACGACGGCGGCTCTGAAGAGAGGAGAAAACAGCGCAAAAGGGAAAGTCAGCAAGGTGACAAAGTAAACTGAAAATCTTGTACTTATGATTTTCATTTGAGACTTTCTCAGATTCTACTGACCTCTGAGTTTAACTGATGTCTGGCAGGTGTCACTTCCTACACTGTTTGACACTTTGCACTCGTAATCACCAGCATCCGAAGGTTCTATCCCAATGACATGCAACGTAGTCGAGCTGCCCTCGCTCACCATCTTATACTTCCTGCTCTCCATCAGAGGTTTCCTGTCTTTGAACCATGTGATCTGGAACGGAGCTGTACCGCTTATCTCGCAGTATAGACTCACGTCTTTACCCTTCAGCCCTTCGATGGGCTGAGGTACTTTGACAAAAGATGGGGGTTCTACAAAAGGATCAGGAAACTGTTAAAGAGGCATACACTGGAAAACAAAATATTAAAGCTGAAACCCGTAACATTTCAATGTCCACAGCTATGATGGTGGAGATGTTCAGAAAGTTTGTTGGAACCAGCTGAGATGGTGGAAAGATGTCAGTCAAGACGATATTTGGAAAAGTTTGTGTGACTACAGCCAGTGGTGGAACTGCAACTAAAATGGTAGGAAAAGGAATTATGGCCAGTTGGAACAAATATGGAAGCAAAGGTAGAAATCTGCGACTGTGTTGACAATACAGTGAAGATGGCCAAGTTGTTGCAGCAGATGTTTAGAGCTAGAATCAAGATGACTGAGTTGACTGACATGAATGTGAATACTACTCCAGATGGGGAGCTACAAGGGCCACAGCACAAATACCATTGAAGGTTCAATGGCAGAGTTGCAGTGGGATTTGGTTTGGGAATGAGATGAGGAGGATTGTTGGAATTATAATATATTATTGTAATTAAAGTATAAAGTTGAATTACTGCGAAAATAAAAGAACTAATGGAATTTGATGGAACTATGTTACAGATGGAAGGCTTGTGAATGTCCAGTAGAAGTACAGATAACATGAAGTGATTATTTGGGTATATGTATTAGCTGCATTTAGGATGGCAGGGTTGTAGAAGATCACTGAGATGAGACCTGGAAGGCCAGAAACAACAGCGACTCGCCAAGATAAACTTAAGAAAACTACAGGTGAGATAATGATGAAGGTTGATGGAACTATGGCTCAAAGGTTGTTTGTTTTGCTCTTTAAATCAAATGTAAAAACATTTTTGACTGTATTGCTAAAAGTGGGGCAACATTAAAAGGTGATGAACTTTTCGCAATAGCAGATTTAAGGAAGACATCCACCACTCTAGATGGATCTATAAGGAGGAAATGTTACGGATACCAGCTTTAAGCAGTGCAACCAAACTCTAAGACCTCAACACACAGAGTTAGGTCATGAACAACAAACGATGCTTAGAAAGTCAGATAAACGCTGACCTTTAATGGTAAGTGTGGTGCTGCAGCTGACACTGCCAGCATCATTCTGAACTTCACAGGTGTAAACTCCATCATCATCAAAGCTGGTGGAGAGCAGCTCAAGGACCGCCACTGAGTCAACAAATGAGGTCCTGTAGTTACCCCCGTCCATGACCTTGGTGTCATGTTTGTACCAGGTCACTTTAAGAGGGGCTGTGCCACTGGCTTTGCACTCCAGGCGGAGTGACTCACCCTGCTTCACAAACTTAGTGGCAGGGAGTTTCAGCACAAATTCAGGTGGTTCTGGAAAACCAAAATACAGATACATTAGCTGCTGGAAGAATCCAGAGACACTTAGGATAAATGGTTACTAAAAGCTGGAGATAGCAGATGAGGTAAACTGGGGAGATGAGCTGACTATGATGAGTTAGCAGCAAAGGCCTGATGGGACAAAATGACAACAAACAGTTCTTAACGAGAAGCTGAAGCAGTGAAAAGGCGTCAAATAACAACCATAAAACCGTAAAAGTGCTGCAATGTTGGAAAAAGCAATGCACATATAAAATGAATACAGCCACACAATAGTTGATGTAAAAGTTGTAAATCCAACCTTTAACTGTCAAGTCTGCACTACAGCGTACAGATCCAGCGTCATTGCTGACTTGGCAAGAATAAACTCCACTCTGGGTAACACCCACTGAAAACAGCTCTAAGAAGCAAGACAGACCCTCCAGCCCTGTGAAACAACTGGGTCCGGTCATGAGCTCTGTGTCATCCTTGAACCATTTGACCTTAAAGGGAGGAGTGCCCTTAAATGTGGCTTTGAAGCGTACAGTTGCATGCGGTATAGCTGCCTGGGACTCAGGCAGCATCACAAAGCTTGGAGGTTCTGAAGAGAATGACACAAAACATGTTAAAGAGGTACTCACCTTTGATTAAAGATTACATGACCAACCACAGTGTCTGACCTTTGACCGTTAGGGATCCGCTGCATTCACAACTTCCAGCTGCATTGGTCAGTTTGCAAGAGTAGGATCCTGCATCGGATCTTTCTAGCTGTTCGATTTCGACGGACACAGAATTGTCCTGTTGAATGAGTTTGTGTTTTACACCACTAGAAATTTTGGTCCCGTCTTTCTGCCATTCCACAGAGATGGGTAGGGAACCAGATATTTTACAACATATCTGAACAAATGAGCCAAGTATCTCTTGCATGTCTACCAGGGATTTGATGAAGCTTGGGGCAATTACTTGTTCTGTCATCAAAAGAATAATAAGAAAGCCATTAGACTATGGTAAATGTGTCACCAGGTGCTACAGGAGTTTTGCTTTTCACACCAACCTAGTACGATCACTTTGACTTTGCAGGTGCAGCTGCTAATGTGGTTCGACACTTCAAACACATAATCTCCTTCATCCTCTTTCTGAGCAGACTGAATCTTAAGGCTGCTGATGTTGTTCTCAAAGAGGAGCTTGTGCTGCCTGATGGACTGAAGCTCCTTGCCATCTTTCATCCATTTCACTTTGAGCTCAGGGGATCCCGTTACCTTACACTCCAGACTGACTGGATCTCCGACTGTAACTTTTATCACCTCAGGCTTCTCTGTGATCTGAGGAGGCTCTATGATGCAAAGCAAAGTCAGACAGTCAAAGAGTTTCTAACCTGGTTAGATGGTGAAAAGATTTTGCAGCCAAAATGGTTTATGCACAGGTATACCTTGCACTGTTAGAGTGGCAAAGCACTTATCTTTCCCAGCTTCATTTGCAACCTGGCAAGTGTATTTCCCACTGTGTGTTGGTTCACAGACTGGAATCCTGAGAGTAGCCACATTGTTCTCAAATGTCCTCTCAAATTTTGGATCCTCCAGAATCCAGTTCTCATCCTTCTGCCATTGGACAGATAGAGTGGGAGAACCCTCCGCACAACACTTAAACTCTGCCATTTTACCCACAACAGTGACAGTGTTCTCAACCGTCTTGGTAAATGTTGGTGGTTCTAATAGAGAAAACCAATGAAACGTTAAAGTAAATGTTCTGTTCTCATATCAGGAGATAAAAATGGACCTGTAATTGTCAACAGACCAACCTTTGAGGTTTAGCATAGTCTTACAAGTGCAGCTTCCCACTTCATTAGCAACAGTACACTGATATTCACCAACATCTACAGTGTCGCATTTGTGGACCTCCAGACCCACAGTGTCATTCATCTGAGATAAGCCGTGTTTCGGACTGGGTTTGATCTCCTTTGAGTCTTTGTGCCATGTTATCTCAAATGGACCTGTCCCAGCAACCAGACAATCAAAGGAGGCACTTGAACCCTTCACCACATCAGCTGAAGCCAGTTCCCTAATAAATGATGGTGGTTCTGAGGAGAAGGAAAATACCGTTACCAACCTTTTCCTAGAATGAATTATGTTCTTAACATGTTGGCACTGTGTTTTAAACAAAATATTTTCCATTGACTTTTTTCCTGCAGGTCTGAATTTGGACTGAATTTGAACTTACTAAGATACGTGAGTAATCCAAAAAGTTAACTTTTTAGTTAAGGAACCTCACATTGAAAGTCTTAAATTATTGCAAATCTAACTCTTACAGGCAAATGGCAGATAACCTAAGAAAGCATGAAAGCAAGAAAGCTATTTTCTCAAAACCATGATCATGTCTACAACACAACTAACCTTTGACCTTGAGCTCCATGCTGCAGCTCTCACTGCCAGCCTCATTACGAGCCTCGCAGTAGTAAAGCCCACTGTCTCTGGAATCAGCCCCACAGACTTCCAGAGTGGCCACAGAGTTCACAAAGGACATCTTGTATCGATCACTGGGGCTGATCTCAGAGCCTTCCTTGAACCAGTACATGTCTATCTCAGGTGTGCCAGTCACCTGGCACTCAAACACTTTACTCTGACCAGGACGCACCACAGACAAACGGGCCGGAGTCCGTGTAAACTTAGGAGGCTCTAAGAAATATAACAATAATAGTAATCGTCAGAAAATGACCAGTTAAAATATTGTTTTAGCGAAAGTTGAAATTGTGTATGTTTCTATCCAAGTGCTCATATTTGAGATGAATTGATATGCATGTCCCTGAGCATTGTACATATTGTACAGTAACTTAATCAAACTACATTTTGAATGAAAACATTTCAAATGCAGCCTCCGTCAGTAAGTGGAAGGTCAGGGTCAATCAAGAATTCAAACTGCCAATGGACAGATGGATGGACACATACGTATTAACTCTAAGACTGAGAACCTTTGACAAAAAGCGTTGCTTGGCATGAAGTGGAGCCCACATCATTCTGTATTTCACAGGCATAGTCTCCAGAATCTGATGTTTTGGCAAAGAACAGCTCCAGAGAGCTGGAGGTGTTGTCTTTGATTACAGAGCAATCAGCACTGGACACAATCTCTTTGTTGTTTTTGAACCACTTGATGGTCAGTGGTGGTGTACCAGACACCAGGATGTTAAACTGGACCTTTGAGCCAGGTAAAACATTCATGGATTCAGGCTTTTCAAGAATACATGGTGGTTCTGAAAGAGAAAAACAATCAGTGTTTGTGTATGAAACAGAGCCTTTCAGCTGTGTAGCCATACACTGATTAGACACCTACTGATAAACACTACAAAAACACAATGAGTTCGAACCTTTGACAAATAAGATCCCAGAGCACTGGACGGTTCCTGCTTTGTTTTTAGCGATGCAGGTGTAGTTGCCACTATCTTTGCTGTCAAGATTAGAGATTTCCACAAAAGCAACATTCTCAAAGAAGGTGCATTTGTATTTGTCATCCGTCTGGACCTCTTTGTCATCTTTGTACCACTGTATGGTTATCGGCAGTGAGCCAGATACAAGACACTCCAGATGGGCAAACGATCCCCTGATGCCTTCTGTTTGCTTCAGTCTTCTTGTAAAAGATGGTGCAATTATTTGATCTACCACAGACAGAAGAACAGGGTCAGAAGCCATGTTTGGTAGAGGTAAACAATCACTAATTCTACTTTCCAGGACACAGATTAAGAACTGACCGAGGACAGTGAGAGTGGCTTCACAAGAACTTTGGCCAACATCATTTGACACCTCAAAGGTGTAGTCACCACCGTCGCTTTTCTCTGTTTTAATAATCTTGAGCACAGAGCTGATGTCTGTGCTCTGCACTTTATATCGTTGGCCTGAGGTCAGCTCCTTGCCAGCCTTCAACCACTTTGCCTTCAGCGGTTTTGTACCTGAGAACCTGGCCTCCAGTGTGGCCGGATCCCCCTGAGTAACACTGATAGATTTGGCCTCTTCTGTAATCTTAGCTGGCTCTGAGACATCAAACAAAGCAGTTAACCAAACATCTTAAACCCTCTGTACTACCACAGAACGACAAACTGACTCTGAATGTTAGAGGTGTCCCGATACCACTCCTGACTGAGTACAAGTATGAGTACTTTCATTTGAGTACTTGCTAATACTGAGTACTGAGACGAGTACTTAATAATATTGCAGTTGCATCAATTGTTAAAATAAAAAATGTATTCATTTTATACAATTACCAGGGAAAATGCTATAACTTAACACTGTAATCAGATGTTCACATTCTAACTGTGACTAAATGAAAGACAACTCATAAGACAACTACTCATAGTTTACAGTTTTTCTGTGAAAATTAACTGGATTCTCTGTCAGTCATGTGTCTTTACTTCCTGTTCGTCTCATCTGCTCTGTGCTGCTTGACAAAGCTTGATGTAAAGTGGTATCGGGTGCAGTATCAGAGATGTTATGATGTTATAGAGGAGTATTAGTACGAGTACTTGAGGGTGGTATCGGACACGATACCCAATATTGGTACTGGTATCGGGACATCTCTACTTATTGTATTATAAAATGATCTTATCTTTGTGTTCAGCTGGTCAATTGTCAATCTATCACCAAAGAACATGAACCAACTGAAAAGTAAGTACACTGCTCTTCCAGATTTAACTAACCTTTGACTGTCAGCACAGCAGAGCATGTCTGGGTCCCAGCTTGATTCTGCAACTGGCAAGAGTATTTGCCACCATGTATGCTCTGTAAGTTGATAAAGAGCAGCAGAGCAGTCTGGTTCACATACGTTATCTGAATATTTTCAGCCTCTTTGATCTCGTGATTGTCTTTCAGCCAGGACACAGTCAAAGGCTCAGAACCCTTTACAGTGCACTGCAAAGAAACTTTACTGCCCGCCAATGAGCTGAGGTTCTCCAGCTTACGCACAAATGATGGTGGTTCTACAAGAAAGAAATTATATAAATGTTATAAACTTGACAGTATTGTGGTATCTGTGAAGCCTGTTACACACAAAGCCACTTCAAGCAAATGCTAGATGAGGGTTGACAGATCAAAACGATGAAAGATCCAAGTGTACACGAGCTTTACAAGTCTATCCTAATATGTGTATCTGTAAGGTGCAGTTCCAAATAAAATGGCAGCAGAGAAGGTTTATTCAACAATAAATCCATTGCATTGGAACCAACCTTTCAGCGTTACTTGACAATCACAGGAGGCCCTCCCCACTTCATTCTCAACAATACACTGGTACAAGCCAACATCTCCTGCTTCCACTGCCAGCACCTGCAGGGCCACAAGCTCATCTTTCACCGTGATCCTGTGCCTCTTGTCATTCCTAACTGGCTTTGTGTTTTTATAAAATGACACAGTGAAAGGGACAGAACCAGAGACTTGGCCCTCCAGCATCATCTCAGACCCTTTCACCACGTCTTTGGAGTCCAAGCTACGCACAAACACTGGTGGCTCTAAAAGAGAACAACAGGATAAATGCTGATGATTTGTCATTTGAACTGAATTTTTTTTTTCTTCAATATCATAATAAAGTCTCACTTCACAAGGAATGCATAAAAAAGAAATGACCGAATTTAATAAAAAAAAAACCTAAACTCAACCAACCTTTGACTGTAACTCTGCTGCTGCAGCGGTCACTGCCAGCCTCGCTGGATGCCACACACACATAATCTCCACTATCCTGTACTGTACAATTGACTATTTCTAGAGATGCCACTAAGTCAGTAACAGCTATTGTGTGTTTAGGACTGGAGCCGATCTCCATCTCATCCTTAAACCACTTGAACGTAATGATGGGGCTGCCCGCCACTTTACACTCCAGTCTGGCTGAGTCAGCGCTGGTGACGAGTTTCGTGGCTTCAAGCTTTGTCACAAACACAGGAGGTTCTGAGAAAGGAGGTTAACATTTATCATCAGACCAAAGTCGTAACATTAGAATCAAAACACATGATGTTACACAAGAATTTCAAGACATCTCCATGCAGCTGCACACAGGCACCTTTCACAAAGAGGACCGTGGTGCAGTCCACCTTCCCGGCATCATTGGATACTTGGCAAGTGTATTTAGCTGAGTCATTGGGTTTCACAGAGTGAAGCTCCAAAGAGCTAGAAGAGGCATCTTTCTTTATGAAACATGTGCCTCCAGTAATAATCTCTTTTTCTTCTCTGAACCATTTAACAGTCAAAGGAGCTGTTCCAGTGAAGGCTGCTCTGAAGGAGACAGTGTTTCCTGGTATAACATCCTGGCTGTCTGGTTTCACTGTGAAAACTGGGGGCTCTGGAGGCCATTATGGAAAGATTAGCATTTCATGTTAATATTAAATAATTCAACAACTACTGTATACAACAAACAGAAGCACAGCATAAGTGAAGCATTCATAACCTTTGACATAGAGCGTGCCGCTGGTCTCTTTAAATCCGGCTGAATTAGTAGCTTTGCATTTGTAAACTCCAGAGTCAGCCTTCTCCAGTCGAATGATTCTCAGTGTAGCAGAGGTGTCTTTAAATTCTGGCTGGAACTTGGTTCCAGTCACAATCTCCTGGTCGTCTTTGAACCAAGATACGGTCATGGGTTGGGACCCAGACACTTTACAATCCATTGAAATATCATTACCAATGTTACCATCAACTCTTTTCAGGGACTTGGTAAAGGTCGGAGGCATGATGCGATCTGGTTTATGAAGTAAAAAACATCTAATGCATTAACACAGTTTCATACAACAACAAAAAAGTAAATTACTATGTGCACACTGAGTGTAGTAACAGTTAAGTCTGTTGTCTTATCTTATTAGCTTATCTAATGTTATAGAAGCAGAAACCAGGTCCTGACCTAAGACAGTAACGGAGCACGTGCACTGGTCTTTGCCGACTTTATTAGACACCTCCATCTTGTACTCTGACGTGTCTCCTTTTTCTGCTGTGAGAATCTTCATGGTGGCAATATTGTCCTTCAGAGTCACCCTATATTTACGGCCACTGATCATCTCCTTCCCATCTTTAAACCATTTCACTTTGAGCTCTGGACTTCCAGAAATTGTGCATTCCAGTGTAGCTGAATCCCCAGCTGTCACACTAATGGACTCCGCAGGTTCTACAATTCTGGCAGGTTCTGAGATAACACAGACCCAAGTTATTATTCATATATTAGTTTAAAGACAAGAACCTTTAGAACTCAACACAGCAGCTAAAAACTGTACAAATATCATTGTATATAGGTGTCATCTGACCTTGCACAGTTAATGTGGCCTCGCATTTTTGGTGCCCCGCCTCATTCTCAGCTTGGCACAAATACTTGCCACCATGGCTGATGGCCACTGTTGTTATCACCAAGCTAGCAACATTGTTTTCGAACACCATCTTGATATTTGGATCATCGTCTCTTAGTATTTCAGAGTCTTTCATCCATTTAACAGCGATGGGAGCTGAGCCCTTGATGGTTCCCTGCAGTTTCACTGTATTTCCCAGCACTGCTGTAGCACTTTCAACCCTCTTTGAGAAAGTTGGTGGCTCTAAAAACATTCAAGTGGAAACTGCGTGTGAACCATGAGATTACACCTCAATAAGTAACACTTTTATTAAGCTCAGGTTTACTAACCTTTAAGTTTAGCGAGGGCCTTAGTGGTGACTTTTCCAACATCATTTGATATGATACACTGATAATCTCCAACATCTGCACTTTCAAAGGACTGGATCTCCAGCCTTGAAAGGGAATCTTGTGATATTATTTTGTACTTCTGATCACTGACAATAGGTCTCTTATTTTTTAACCAGCTGATTTCAAAAGGAGCTGTTCCTGTGATCTCACACTGCAGCTGAGCTGCTGCTCCCTTGACTGCCTCTACTGTCTGTAGCTCTTTCCTAATGAATGGTGGCTCTGGGTGTCAAAGAAGTACATTTTATGCAGTTAATACCAATGGATTTCAGAATTGAGCAGCAAATGTAAAGTAAATACAAAATTTGACAAACCTCTAACAGCTATAAAAGTGTTGCAGCTCTCGCTGCCAGCATTATTTGACACATCACAAGTGTAACTCCCACTGTCTGTCACCACAAGGTCCATTATCTCCAATGTGGCATATCCATTCTTGAAAGAGATCTTATACTTTTCTCCATCAGTAAGCTCTCTCTCATTCCAGAACCAGTGGATGTGAAGTTCAGGTGAGCCTTTAACAGTGCACTGTAAGCGTGCAGCTATGCCCTGTTTCCATGTAATCTTAGGTTCCATTTTCTTGACAAAAGCAGGAGGCTCTGAAAGGATTGTTTCATTCAAAAACACCAAGATATTTAACATCAAAAGAGAGAAAAACAAAATAACCAAGACAGAGGAGTTTGAAGAAGAAATGCAAACAAAAAGCAAGATGATAGCAGTGCAGTGTTAGCATTAGCTCGCAGTTGGCTGAAAACAGTTGTCAGCAATAATCCACCAGCTCACTTCAATAGTGTTTTCATCAAAGCTAATGGAAAGATCATCTCTGAGATCTTACCTTGAACTGTTACTACTGCCTCACAGGATGAACTCCCAGCCTCATTTGTGGCTGTGCAAACATATTTCCCTGAGTCCTTCAATTTGGACTTTGGTATCTCTAGAACAGCCACCTTGTCCTCAAAAGACAGTTTACAATCCATGCTCTGGTGGACTTTTTTGCCATCCCTGGTCCAGGAGACGGTCACACCAGTGTCCTCATCCACCTGGCACTCCAGCCTCAGTGGGTCATTGACAGCAGCTGATGCTGGATCAATGGTCTTAACAAAGCTGGGCTTGCTGATAACTTTGAGCTCTGTGGTAAAGGTGGCAGTGCCGACACTGTTGGAGGCCTTGCACAGGTACACTCCCTGATCAGTCAGCGAAAGACTTTTAATGTGAAGGGAATACTTGTTCTTTTCACATTTTACGACACTGTTCCCTTCGGAGGAGATGGCTATGTTGTCCTTGTGCCAGACAACTTCCATGGGTGAGGATCCAGTGAGTGAGCACTGGAACACAGCTTGTTTTCCCACATACAAAGTCATAGGGTCAGGTTTTGATACAAATACCGGTGGGTACATTTCTAAGGAGAGCAGGTAGAGCATACAAAAAAGTTAAATACGAACCAACCTCTGCAGTCTCAACTTGGTGATCGATGTAGATTTAAACAGAAAAAAGTGGAGTTTTCGCCATCATTATATCACATCCAATATGACACCATTACGAGTCTAAATATATATCATCACTTCCACACTGCACAACAATGATTCAGGATACAACACAGAGCAAATACTATGTATATAATTCTCTCTCTCTCAAACACACATATAAAGTGATAATTAAAATATCCCACTGGGGTCTTACCGGTGACAGTGAGGGAGGCAGAGCAGCTGTCAGTGCCGTGCTGGTTTGAAGCCTTGCAGGTGTATTCACCGCTGTCAGCTTTGACTGGATTCAGGAGCTCCAAAGAGGAACTGGTGTGAAGGTTAATGATCCTATACTTCTCGCTCTGTCTGATCTCAGTGCCAGACTTGTACCATTTGAAGGTCACACTTGGAGCATCTTCGATCTCACATTCAAACTTGGCATGGCTGCCGACGTTTATCTCCAGAGCTGTGATCTTCTGCCTGAAGACAGGTGGCACTGAGGCACAGAAACAAATTAAAAGGTAAATGTTAGTAATGGAATCTGTGAAACTCTTGTATAAAATTGACAGTTTAGACACAAAAGTGGTGGAATGTACAACAATGGTGGAAGGCAAGTCAGGAGTGACTGTGGAGGAAAAAAAAAAGGCGGGGTCATTGTGCATGATTCTCATGGGGCTAGCATTCCAGCTAAAAGGAGCAGAAACAGACTTTATGAAAGATGAGGCAATGTCAAAGTTGAAGACCTCAAAACATGCAGAGGGACACTGAACAAGTGGAGACAATGGACCTAAAGGAAATGTGACAGAGCATGGGTTTTAAAAAAGGAACCTGTGACATCAGCATGCGAAAGTGACCATGGAAAGACCATGAAAGTCGCCTGCAGGCCAGGATCATGACAACCATGATTATTGAGGATAAGCCAAGCTACATAGGGCTGTGATGCATCTGGTCTTTGAGCAGATCTGAACCATACAATGAATTGGAACAAACAAGACAGTGAGTTAGTACCATCCAGTGCCCTGCTAAGAGTGCTCATGCCGAGCTATGAAATGAATATAGAGACCAGCGTGACCATGAACCAACTTTTGTGAATGATTAGTCTTTGTAGGAGAAAATGGAAAAATGAATGAATGAAAGAATGAATGATACACTCATTTGTCTGTTTATCAAACCTCTTGAGACCACAGTGAGCCTTGAAGATGTTGTAGTCCTGCCAGCTTCATTCTCAGCCTCACAAACATATTCTCCTTGATGTCTCTCCTTGACAACTTTGTCGATAACCAGTATGTATGTGTCATTGTCTTTGGAACACTTGAACTCTTTGCCAGATTTCACCAAATGCCCATTGAAAAACCAGTTTACCTTTGTGACATACTTAATAGTGGTTCTAAGAGTTACTGTATCATGTTCTTCGATGGATAGGTCTTCCAGCGAGGTTACAATTACAGGAGATTCTCTTTGCTCTGGCCTGGACTCTGGGATCTCCTCTCTAAAGACCTCTTCCCTGAGTTCCCTCTGGATGCTCACCCCTACTGGCTGTTCAGTGGGGATGGTTGCTGGAGGAAGCACAGTGGTAACAATAGCTGCCCCGACATCTTTTTCTTGGCTTTTCATAACTGATCTCACCTCTTGCCTTGACACCTGCACTGACTGCTCAAAAGCCATGTGAGCCTCAGTGGAAATTTTTATCTGTGATGAGATGGACTGTTCCATTTTTGCTACCTTGGATTCCTGCACCACAACCTGCTGCTCGGCTGCAGCACATTCTACTGCCATTTTAGACTCAGTCTTGAGTGCAGCAGCCTGAGATTTAACAGCAGTGAAATCCACTGCGCTCTCTGCCAGACTCACTGTCTCTACCATAGATGAGGACATTTGCTTAGAATGGACCGAGGTCACTTGAGCCCTTTGAAGTTTGTCCAGCTGCATAGTACCTGGCTGTTCTGAAGTAAGAACATGTGCTTCCTGGTACACTATGGATTGAAACGCTGCCTGCAGTTCCGTCCTGAGGTCAGCTGTCTGAGGGTATTTACCCTCAAAAGCCAGAGTAATCTCCATGGGTGAACCTGTTGTTGTGATCAGATATGTAAACATGGCTCGCCTGGGCTCTCTTTGAACCTTCACTTCCTGTACATCTACAGCCTGTAACCTTCCTACGACATCAGCCAGTAACACTGGTTGGTCACTGGCCACAGCAGACTGAAGAGAATCTCTGAGCTGATGACGTATATTCAGACTGGATGGTTTAGGTATCTGAATCACAAACGTCATCTCTTTGGGAAGAGTGGTGCTATCTTTTGATTCTGATGCCATGAGGGACAGTTTTGGTTGTGTGGTCACAACAACTTTAGTGGATTCAGACTTAGTGATCTCCTGAGACAACTCACCTCTCAGCACTTGTTTCTCATCCATCACTATCGCCTGCCTGACTGACTGGCCCTCCTGGATCTGAACAGCAAAGTCCTGTTCTGCTGCCTCTAAAAACACACTACTCTCAGTGGAGATCTCTTTCTCCTCGATCTGGATTGGCACAGTGGGAACTTTTGGCTCTACAGCCATTTGGCAAATACATTTATCCACAGCTGTAAGACTGTCAGTGTGACCCTCCTCTAAGGCCTGACTGTCTGCCACACTAGTGACATGCATCACATTCCAGCGATCCTCCTTCTGCACCAAAGCTCGCTGCTGCTTGACATCAGTAGTAAGTGGCATCTCTTTTGGCAGCTGCATGGGTTGGTAGGAAAGCTGGAGGATGTTTTGAGGTCTGGGCTCAGTTCGAACCTGAGACTGAACTCCAGTTACTGACAAATCCAGTTCTCTGTGATAATCTGCTGTTAGTTCCCTTTTCTCTTCTGAGACTGCGGCATGGCTGCGTGTCTTTTCTTGTTTCTGTGCTGCCACTTGCTGGTCAGGCCTCTCAGTTGTTAGAATATCTTCTTTGGGCAACAGTTCAACAGGCTGGGTTGACTGAAGATACAACAGAGTAGGCCCCTCTCTCTGGGGCTGGATGGTTATGGTGCTAGTCTTTCCCTCAAACTCTAATGTGTCCTCACAAATGATTGTCCTCTGCTCGTCCTGGCTAACAGTGTGCAGCAGAGTGGGACTCTTCCTGGTTCCTGCCTGCTCTGCTGTTGGTTTCTCACAGAGGAAGCTCCTTTCAGATGGAAGGAGGTCCTGGTCTGTGATAACCTGCAGGTGTAACAGCTGCTCTCCTTCTACCTGTGAGTCGATTGATACTGCACTGTCCAGACTTGGCAGCTGCTGAATGGACTCAGCCTGCAGCATTTGCCTGTGTTCTGCTGTAAGAGCTGCTTTTATCATTTTATCCTTAGAGAGCTGGGCTGTCTCCTCACTGTGTTTCTGCATCAACAACTTAGTCTCCTTGGACAGAATTTGTTTGGACTCAATGACTGAAGCCAAAAGCTGTTGGTGCTGTTCTTTCTCAACAGAAGACTTCACGGCAGAATCTGCTGCCGCTAGTTCAGCCGTGTGGCCCTCTCCTAGCACCTGTTTCTCTTCACTCTGGGCTGAGTATAAAATCTTAATCCCTTCCTTAACCTTATAACCCTTTTCCTCCTGTGCTTTGGGGAGGTCTTGTGACTGCTCTTTCAGGATGGACAGTTGTGACTCAACTTGATGCCCACTGACTAGATGTTTAGGTTCTGAAATGGGCCTTACAGTAGCAGATTTGTGGTCGGACAGAGGTTCTGTGCCAACAGTACTAATTGGGGTGAGCTCCTCAGCAACAGCTGACATCATCTTTGCCTTCTTTTCTCTAGCGGCCTGAAGCTCAATGACCTCAGGGCTTTGAATACGATCACAATGTTGTTCTGTGAGGTCCTGACTCTCTTCAACAGATGATGTAAAAGCTGCCATGTGAAGCTGTTTTGCAGGAACAGCTGAAACCTGAGCTGGGTGGGTAGGAACCACAGACACCCTCTCCTCTATCTCATGAGACTGAAGCACCGCTGCCTGGTGGGTCACCTGCTCACGATGAATAGTGGCAGCAGAGATATCAACTTCTCTGAGGGAGTCCACTTGTTCACTGGGAATTATCTGCCGGTCTTCGGTGCCAATGGTGTAAACCATCTGATCTGAGCGAGCCCTGTCTTGGCCTGGGAGACTGACTTGGTACAAACGAGACTCTGTTGCCTGTTCTGTCACTGAAACCTTATAGCCTTTCTTCTGAACCACCATCAGCTGTTCCTGTTTACGAGAAACAGAGACCGATTCTCTGAAGACAACCAGTTCAGCACTACAGGACGCTTCACCAAACTGGTTAGAGGCCTTACATGTATACAGGCCACTGTCCTCTACTTTGAGGCTTTTAATATTGATGAAGCCAGATCCATCTGGGTTGGCTATAATGATGCAGTTTCGACTTGGCTGGATCTGAAAAGCTCCCTTGAACCAGTTCACATCAGGGACTGGATCACCACTTGCTTTGTAATTAAAAACAACCTCTCCACCTTCCGAGCACCTGACAGGTTGGATCTGAACTGTGAAAGTAGGAGGCTGACCTGTGACCTTGAACATCTTCTCAACCCATTTCTCAGCCTGGCTAACGTCAGGTTTTTTCACTTCGAGGTATGTGGTCCATGTTGTCTGACCAAATCTGTTGGTGGCAGTGCAAGAGTACTCGCCCTCGTACTCAGAAGTGACCTGGGTGATTACTAATGTGTACTCCTCCTTCTCCTCTATCAGCTTGTATATAGAGGAGCTCTTGATGATTGTCCCATTACGGGACCACTGAACAGTAGGCTTTGGAAAGCCAGACACTTTGACGGTAAACCTGGCAGTTTCCCCACTGGTCACAGCTGCTGGGGCGAGCTGGCTAAGGAAAACAGGTTTTTCTTTTTTCTTCTCTAAAGTAGAAGAGTAAAGTTTGGACTCTGGCTTGAGTTCAAGTGTTTTTGTTTTTTGTGGTAACTGGACACCAGTGAAGTAGGTTTCCTCCTGTTCCTCCACAGTGGTGACGGTGGTGCTACAATGCTCTGTCAAGAAATATTGAGCAAGACTGAAAACAATATCCACAACACAAAAGCTTTGACATAATTAATTAAGAAAAGCAAATATTAGGGCTGTGCTT
This sequence comes from Helostoma temminkii, assembly GCA_900302695.1. Lineage (NCBI taxonomy): Eukaryota > Metazoa > Chordata > Actinopteri > Anabantiformes > Helostomatidae > Helostoma > Helostoma temminkii. The sequence continues at coordinate 42,230 of OMLM01020278.1, read as the reverse complement.
CACTACAGTCAGTTTTAATCAACTAGCAAGCTGAGGGCTTTTTCAGTCAACTGATTAATAAAGAATGAAAATCATTTCATAGTTTAAAGTTTTAAATATCTGTTTACTAAAATGTCTAATTATGAGTTGTTATTTCATTAAGTGATTAGGAACACAGCCATAATATATAAACAAAATGACGTAAATATATGAGTAAAATAATAAGGAATATAATAAGTCACCATGTAATTAAACACACTGCAAGAACCCAATTTGGTTAAAAACCTGAGAATGACAAAACACCAACAAGATGGCTTTTTGTTTTGTCATTTCCAGAATCAGAAAGTTTGTTTTGCTTTAGGAACTATTTGATTCATGCTACATTATGCAACTTGAGCTAGCACTAGCATGCGACACATTCTGCACAACCCTTCGGATATTAGACATTATTGGATTAAATTAAAGTACTACAAAGTACAAAGTAAAATACTGCAAAGTTTCCTAAGGTTTTGGGACATTTTGTTCTACTAGAAATATTGGAGGTTACATACTGCAGCTTTCAGTTTATTATTATTAAAACTAAAAAGACACACATCTATGAACCTTCGTCAAACACCAAAGTTAAGCCCATCGATTTGAATTACATGTACAAGTTTGTTTGTGTTTTTGCAGGTCGATATGAAAAAACTTTTGTGCACTGATATGAAAATATTTCAACAATATTTTAAAAAAAAAAGACAAACACCAGCACACTATTTTAAATGAAACAAAACGGGCTCAGCCTTTAGTTTCATAACATCAATTATTTATTATACAAACTGTGAGACAAACCAACGTCTGTACAAATAAACCACGAGTTTCCTTCTCAATGCCAAACTTCTCTAAATAACGTATTTCTCTGGTAAACACTCATACACCTCTAAAATTACACATATTTACAGGGCATGAAAAATGATGCTTTACTTTTTAAAAAAAAGTTTCACAGTATCATCCACTTTTACTTATCAGTCATCTTACACTACCATAAATTAACACTTGCTCTAAACATCTAAAATGACCATTCACAAGCAGCAAAACTCACTCACACACACTCACTCTCAAATCCAGAACAAAATATGTCAGTGAAACTGCTAAATCACACAAACTGAATCAGTTCAAGTGAGCAACATGACACAACAATACATCCACGATTGTTTGAGTCACTGTGATATGATCACTGCGGATAATGGTTGAGATTTTTTTTAACTGATAAGTAAACATAAAGCTGTGAAATCAAATGAAAACCATTTGGTATCTACTCATTTTTCACCCTTTCAGTTTTTCATGATGCCCAGGTGAAATTAGTATTCCATTTTTAGTTCTTTCAGTGTCTCAGCAGAAAACTGAACACCTGCAGGTTTAACTGAACCGTTAAATCTATTTTTTGATTTCAAAGATTTAGGATGTTTTCTTGTACTGTGAAGCATCATGAGGAAAAACTGTGATTTGTGAAATCAGAATGTTTAAACCAAATTTCTTCTCTACTGAGATCTACTGTATGTTTTAAATGTACCTCTCAGTAAAAAAATACTTACTATTCATTGTCCTCCTTTAAAAACAAGGATTTAAATGTTAATGATATGAAAGATGTTTCTTTCACACATATAACAAGAGTTTTCTCTAATCTGCTCAACTATGGATAAAACAGAACAGATGCAGTTTGTGGTCAGTGAGTTGTAAAGACAATATTACATAATGTTGCAGCAAACCAAAGCAAACATTAACCCAGGTTTAATCAAATCCCCTCTATAATAATAGAATAAATCTCTTTTACATTTTTAATTGTTAAACACTATGCCAAAGGTTTCCACTTGACAATAGACTGGTTACCCAAACATAATAACTTACCTAATTTAAGATAATATAAGCTGGAAATAAAATTTGTTGTTTTTAAATTACAACAACAAAGAATGCAGGATGAGAAAATAAGGATTATTTTTCTCCTGCTGCAAGTGTGTTTCCAGTAAAGCAGCGAGCAGAAGTTTAAATAGTCTCAACTACTCAAAACCAGGAGATCTAACATTTAATTGGCAAATATTGCAAACATACAGAATAACAAAGTCAGAGACAGGACAGAATCTATTACCTCAGCCTTACTGAGGTACCTGAGCACTCATGGCACAGCAGGTCTGCTCCTGAAGGTTTACCGTAAAGCTCAGTCTCTGTGCTTTTTAGTACTTTACCACCTACTCAAAGTAGCCAAGAATTAGCTACATACAAAACAACAACTTAAGCGTTAAACATTAAATCTTTTATGCAGCCAGCACCCTTTAACCTCTAAAACACCTTCAGCAAAGCTGTAGTTTCAATGCACCCGGCTGTGTTTTGGATCACACACTTGTACTCGCCAGCATCACTCTGGGTCACATTAGTAATGAGCAGATTGAAATGGCCTGCAGTTTTCTCTTGGATTATACACCTGCTGTCTGTGACACAGTCTCCATCTTTGTACCACTCAGCAGTGGGGTTCGGCTTTCCAGTAACCAGACACTGGAGGATAACAGGCGTCCCTGCTGCTGCTGTAACATTAGTCAGTGGGATAACAAATTTAGGGGGTGTCTCTGTCACCTGAAAGTGGAAGCTGCACATGTCTGAGGACTTCCCTTTGAACTCTATCTTGTCATCTTTAGCTGGCTCAGCAAATACATCGAAGTTAATGCTAACATATTTCTGTCCCTGTTCACTCACTTCACTGTCGGTGTTTGCCACCAGCCTGACCGCTCGCTGAGACTCATCTGCCTCTTGCTCAAACTCAAACTCAAGTTCAATTTCTGACACCTGTTCGCCATCAAATGACGTGTTACCAACCATCATGTCAAACTTCTGCGGCTGGACTTTGGCGCTTCCAAGCGAAACAGCGGTTAACTCCCTGCCTCTGGTTTTCCCTGAGAAAGACTTTGCATTTAACACAACCAGGGATGCCCTGCAAAGGGTCTCCCCGACGATGTTAATAGCTCTACAGGTGTACACGCCGCTGTCCTGTGTTGTGACTTTACAAATCTTAAGGAAATGGTTGTCTCCATCCGATGAGTGCAAGTACTTTTTGTTATTGTGAGGAATTTTTTTGTCACCTTTAAACCAGGATATGATGGGAGATGGGATTCCCATCAGAGAGCATTCAAACATGACAGTGGTGCCCTCTGGGGTTTCCATGTCACAGATGGGATTGATGAACCTTGGAGGCATTTCGATGACCTCGAAAGCTATTTTCAAATCATCGTGCTCCTGGGTGACGAAATCCACAGCACCTTCCTCATAAATACTGGGTAACACATCCAGCGACAGGATCATGCTCTTGTTATCAGCCGTGTACTCAGGAATAGTGATGATCTTAACCTGTTTCTCAAATTCTTTCACCTCTTTTTCATCCAGTTCTACTTCAAGCAGAATCTCCTGGGGGGATGGTGAGCGAGAGGAGTCGTCTTCCTCCACATCAAACTCCATCACATGCTGATGGGTGACAGCAGGTGGGGCAGGCATGAACCTCACTTCCTGGGATACAACTGCCACTAGAGCAACACTTCTCGCTTCCCCAACATAGTTCATAGCTTCGCAGATGTACTCTCCCTGGTCGGCTTTAGTGACATTGTGAATTGTTAGCGAGATGCTATCACCGTCCCTCTCTATTTTAACTCTATCATCTGCCACCAGTTGGGTTTTGTTGCAGAACCACTTCACCTCGGGGGAAGGCAGGCCAAACACTTCGGCATAAAATGTTAGTGAGTCATTTTCAAACACTCTTTTCTTAATAAGAGGTTTCAGGAAGGCAGGGGGAATTCCCTGCACCTTCTCTTGAAGAGTTGGGAGGCCTAAAGAACCCCTGCCTATTGTCAGGAACCGATTCCCATCCACACTTATGCCAGCAGGTGCTGTTTCAATGCCCTCATCAGCAGAAGGAGTCAAGAAATGAACTGGTGAGAAGAACCTTTCGCTAGAGTCTCCTGTGGAGGGTCTCTTATGTTCTACAGGGGAGAAGGGATATTCCTGTGGGGTCATAAACCCACCAGGTGCGTCAGAACTAGGGGTCTGGAAGGACAGGGGTGATTCGGTAGAGTGGAAGGAGTCTACTATTGGCTGAGAGACCTCGGTAGAGGAGGCCGGGGTGTAGAACCTCTCAGCTACCTCTGCTATTTCTTCGCTCACAGTGCTACCAATCTCTATGGACATCTCAGATTCAGGGGACAGCGGCCTTCCCCAGTCAGCTGGAGGGTTGTAGTAGTCATACACAGCACCAAAAGTAACCTCCTCTTCCACCATGGAGGTAGCTGCTGATGTTCCCCCAACTTCAGCTGCTGAGGCCGTGTCCAAACTATCTCTTTCCTGTCTCTGTGCAGCAGCATCCACAGGTAGACCAAGTGGTTTAACCCCTCTGCTTATGACAGGCTTGACAACAGGCAGCTTAGATTCTGACTTCACATGAACATCAACTGTCTCATCTTCAACTTTGATTGGTGTATGAGTCTCAACAACATCAATTGTTTTCTGTGTTCCTTCTGTCACATCAACCTGGGAGTCCGGCATGCTAAGGAAGACACCACTGTCCATAGAGGGCTCTGGGAATGAAATCAGTCTCTCGCCAGAAAATTCAGCCTCCTCACTCACATCTTTCACCTCAGGCAACAAACGATATACCTCACCAATTCCTTTGGCTTCTTGTTTCATGTGTTCTCCCACTTGTGCCCACTCCTCTGCTGCAGCAGGCCTAATAACATCTTCAGCTACACAGTGAGAAGAGGAGGATCTCAAAGCTGCACTTTGTCTCTGAGGTTTGAGAGGCTGAGAAATTCTTTTAGGCCTAACAGCTTCTTCAGCTGTAGCTGGAGCAGCTGAAGTTCTAACAGATCGTTTTAGTCCAGGGCCCTTTTCAGACTGGAAAGGAATGAAGCTGCTGGTTCTGTCAAATGTACGCACAGTTTCCTCCTTCAGTCTTTCAACTTCATCTGGCTCAATTTGAAAATGAGCAGGTTTCTGTGGCTTAGGCCTAACCAGCTCTGGAGACTCCTGCACTTCCTCTACAAAGTGTTTAACTACACCATGGATTTCTGGTAAACTTGCTCCCTCCTCAACATCACCAGATTTCACACAGATCTCACTGTCTTCCTTCACAGAGGAGGTGGGCAGGGTGGATGTGGACCATACAGGTTTGGGAGCTACAGGGACAGTCTGAGTGAAATCTGCTTCTGCTCCAGATGGTACAATTTTGGGAGAACCTGGATTTCCTCTGGGACTTTCTGTATGCATGGTGTCAGGTTCAGGTGCAATTATATATTGCTGCAGGTAAGGGGAAATGGCAACTGGAGGTATAAACTCCTCAGGAAAATGTGCTTCCTTTCTCTGTTCTTCACTAGTCAATGTAACTGGAGAGTCAGACTCAAAAGCTTGTTTAATCTGAGAAACTTTTATCACAGCAGCAGAGCCTTGCAGACCACAACCGGATATAGCTGTAGGGTCTCTAGACGCAGCAGGTCTGGATTTGGTGGCTTTGGCAAGTTGTGAATAATATTTATCTTTTGACTGAATCATTCTATCCTCAGCAGCAGTGGTGGCAGTTCTGACAGTTTCCCTGAAATCCTCGGTCAAGGCAACAGGAGACTCCCTTATTCTTCCACATGGAGTAAAAGCATCATCATGTACAGCACCACCACCTTCCAAAAACTCTCCAGGTTCCGCAACTTGAAAGGAGACATGAGAGATGCTTGTGGTCTCACCCAGCCTGTTTCTGGCAACACATTTGTACAGTCCAGCATCAGTGTCTGTAAAATTGTTGATAAGCAGCTTGTACACCTTATCGTGTCTCTCAAGTCGGTATTTTCCGGATGTGATATCCAGACAAATTTCACCATGATACCACAAAACATCTGGAGCAGGTTCACCTTTGATCACATATTCTAACACAGCTGTGTTGCCCCTAGGGCAGATAATATTCTCTAATTCACTGACAACTTGTGGAGCTTCACTGACCACATCAAAAGAGAAAGTAAATTTGTGTTTAACACTGTGAGAGGCCCCATCACCGCCTGACACATCTGGAGTTTTCTCTATCAAAGCCTGAAGTTTGTCCTCGCCACTTTCCTCAGTCATCTCTGGTACAGGAGTGGCAGCAGTAATTCTGATTTCTACAGGCGAAGAGCTAAAACATTCTTCTGAGCAGTGTCGTTTGTGGATCACTGCCTGAGGCACCTGCAGCGTGGCCTTTCCTGAATCCATGTAGGACTGAACCTCTTCCTCTATCACGCTCTCCTGGTTTTCTTCTTCCTTCTCTTCCGTAACTACCACCTGCTGTCTGGCCACCGATGTTTTCACCATCTTTTTGCTCAGGATCTCGAGAGTGGCACTGCAGATGGATTTGCCATGTTTATTAGTTATGACACAGTCATACATCCCCTCGTGGTCTGTGGTTGGATAAAAGACAGTGAGCTTTGATTTGTCAGATTTGGTTATAATATCATAGTCTGGGTTGTGGGATAATGGGTGGCCATCTTTGAGCCAAGTGACGGTGGGCAGAGGTTCACCCTGGAACTGGCATGTGAACTCTGACATTTGTCCAACTTTCACTTTAATTGAAGACATTTCTTTCACAAATACTGGGCAGGAGCCCTCAACACTGGTATCCCCTTTCATCCTAATACCCTCTTGAGTTTGTAAAATATCCTCTTTCAACTGTGTCTCCTCTTGAACTCTTCTCTTCTCCTTCCTCAGTCTAGAGGTTTCTGAATTTATTTCACCATCCTGTTTTGACCTTACTAAATCTTCAGTTCTTTGCTCTCTATTGATGCCTGCGAATTCCTTCTGCTGTCTCCATTCAGTGGACTGAAAACAGCTGCTGGATTTAGTGTATTCCTCTCTGCTCCGCCTTCTTTCTGCCTCTCTTGTTACGCCCTCCAGTGGACTCCTGACAGAGGAGAACTCTTCTTTGGAAGGCTTATGATGACTTTCACCCTGGACAGAGACACGTTCATATTCCTCAGAAGGAATACTAGTAGGCAAGGTGGGAGAATATCTGTGAACTAGTGAAGACTCACCATTTCTTTTATGTTTTACAGAAGTAGCTTTTAAATCATAAGAACTGTGCACAATGTCAGGATGTGTAGGAGAATCCTGAGAAGGCTTGTATTCAGCAGTAGATGAAGGCATTTTTGTTGGTAAGGGTTTAGCAGCAAGTGGCGTATGTGAAGGTGGAAGTTTACTGGGGTGGGTTTCATGAGGCCTGCCACCATGATAGAGTTCACTATCGGATGGTGTAACATGGGACTCAAATGCTGACCTGGGGCCAGGTTGTTTGCACTGATTGTCCAAAGTCCATTCAGATTCCAGTTCAGCAACTTCCTCTTGTTCAACAACATCTTGCTGCCATTTCAGGATGCGCTGAGCTAGTGCTTCCTCCTCACTTACAATATACTCACTGTCCCTCTGCAGCCTTGTCTCACGGCCCTCAGTGGACAGCTCATCAGTGTTTGGCCACTGCAGGGCATCACCCTGCTGATCCTGGGGAGCAGCAGAAAACGACTTACTTAAAAGATCCTGTTCTTTAGCCGTACTTCCTGGGAAGGTCTTCTTGATGCTGGCCAATTCAGAGGGTGAAACTGATTCAACAGTAGAAACTTCTGCAACATGTTTTCCAGCTTCTGTGGCGCTCTTTGCCCGGAATGATGCATAACCCTCTGCCCAGACAGGCTCTACCTTAACAGCTTGCTCTTGTTCCATCAGAACATCCTGTTGCCATTTCATTATCCGCTGAGTCAAAGCCTCTTCTTCACTGACAAACTTCTCACTCTCATTCTTTAGTTCAGAGATATTCTCCCTTGACAGTTGGAGTTCACGCTTCTCTCTTGTCTTCTCAATCTTCTGCATTCTGGCTTTTGATCGAGGCGATGGCTGTGCTTCTGCTTCTGCTGCCCTGGCTTTTATTCTGGGTGATGACTGTGTCATCATGACTGATGCCTCAGGTTCCAATTCTACTGGTCCTTTTATTCCAGCATTAAAAATCAGGGCAGACGTTTTGTCCAGTTCTACTTTACCTACTACTTTAGGTGACACTCTAGCATGGTCAGTTGCTCCTTTCTCCACCACTTGCTGCTGGCTGTAACCTGCAGGCTCCATGTACTGTGTCTCTGCTGGCACGGGCAGCTCACTTTCAGGGTGGAATGACTCCCCTTCTGACATTTGCACGCCTTGCTGCCATTTCCTGATCCGCAGGGCAAGGAGTTTTTCCTCACACTCCATCCGTTCAGCTTCCAGGCTCTTCTCATACTGAGCCCTCAAAGACTCTTCTTTATATGTCCCAGCTGTATCTCTTGATGTTTCTCCAGGTGTAACTGCCTCACTCAGAAACTTTGACCTGGATGACTGTCTGAGTCTGTCCTCTTCCCTGGCTTTTATTCTGGGTGGCAACTCCACTTCTACTTCTGTTCCTCTAGCTGTTAGTCTGGGGGATTTCTGTGCCAACATGAGTGGTGCCTCACTTTTCATTTCACATAATTCAGCTTCCATTGTGGCTGTCTTTGTAAGACAAGAGGTGGATGTCTCCACTTCGTCTCCTCTGGCTTTTACTTTGGGAGATTTAGGTGGTGAAAGTATTGCAGGTTCAGGAACTATCATCCTTGCATTTACTCTAGGTGACTTTTGGAAAGAGGAGGGTGTGGCTTCAGTTTCTACGGTTGCTCCTTTCTCTCCCACCTCCTGCTGGCTATAAATGGCCCCAGGAGGTTCCATGTACTGTGTCTCTGACAGCACAGGCAGATCAGTTTCTGGGTGAAACGTCTCCTCTTCCGACATCCTACTCCCTTGCTGCCATTTCCTGATCCGCAGAGCAAGGAGTTTTTCCTCACACTCGATCCTGTCAGCCTCCAGGCTCTTCTCATACTGAGCTCTCAAAGACTCATCTGCACCTTCCTCTTCACACAGCTCAACTCTCTCTGCTGTTGCTTTGTCACTAAGGAACTTCTCCCTAACAGAAGTGACTGGCTTAGGCCTGGGTGACTCCGTCAATGATGCCTCTTCTTGAACAGGCACAATTCTACCAGATTCCTTGCTTTCAGTGTGTACGGTAGTTTCGGGATATGCTAAAGCCTCAGGTTGATGTAGCTCAGTCGTTACCTCGGTAGCCTCACAGTGACGTTTGCTTTCCAGCTGCGTGAAACGACCATCTGCCTCAGTTTCGTTACCCTCCAGAATGTCTGAGTGTTTTACATCTGGTTTCCTTTCTGTCTGTGTTCGTGTATCAACCAGTTCACCCCTCATGATCTGTATAGCCCTGGTTCTGGACTGAGGTTCAAATGAATGCCTCACACGAGGTTGAGAGGGGACCCCACTCGAGGCTTTACCTTGAAATTCCCTTTGATTCTCCCCTAAATCAAAGGGTCGATTAAAATGCTGCACATCAGGAAGAGAGGCAGGCTTGACTCTGAGCCTCTCCACGTACTCTGCATAGCTCGACTCACTGGTGACCGACTCCAACTCAAACTCAGAGGAGGACATGGTAGAAATAGAAAGTCTCTTTCTCTGTTTCACAGCTTTTTGAAGTGTGGTAAGTTTTGTTCTTACCTCATTGTGAAGGCTCTCTGTGTCACTAAACTTCTCACTGTATCTGTCACTGCATCTGTCGCTAAACTTGTCGCTAAACCTGGCACCGGTGCGCCGGTCACAGTACACGTCGCTGAATCTGTCGTTGAAGCGCTCAGATCTGTCAAACATTGGGGGGGGGGATGGGGCGCGCTCGGAGGCAGTCTCCAGTCGTTTAGACTCTTTCTCTGACTCTTTTTCTTTTAAATGGGAACCGGACTTAAAGTACACAGTACGCACTAGAGCTGTCTTAGATCGCGATCTTCCCTTATGAACTTTGGACATCTTGTCAAACGGAGACCCTACACACCTGAGATCAACTCTGAACTTCCTCTCTTTCCTCTGTTCTGCCATGGTGTCTATACTTTCATGGGCTTTTGTGGAGCATCTAACAAAGCCCAGATAGTTAGCAGACTGCTCTTCCCTCAAAGACACCAGAAGTGATGCTGTGGACTCAGCAGAACCCTCTGTGTTTATTGCCATTACCTTATAACTGCCTGAGTCCTTCTCTTTGATACTATCAATAACAAGGCTGGTAGTGTGCATGTGCATTCTGCTGTCAGTACAGACCCTGCGTCTACGCTCTTTAGGAACAGACCTGTTATTATGAAACCATAGGATAGTTGGTGGAGGGTAAGCAACCAGTTTACACTTTAGTTCCACTGGTTCTCCCTCCAGCACCGACTGAAACTTGAGTTTTTTGGTGAAAGAAGGTTTAATGTTCTCTGTCCACGAGCTGATGGAGGAGGTTCTGCTGGAGCAGCGATTGGCCGACACCAGGCCGTGATCCAGGAAGTCCTCTGTGTCAGAGAAGGCTCCTCTCAGGTGTCGATTGCTGGTGAGCTCAGCGCTGTGCTGCGCTGTTCCTTCTTTGCCTTCATGATAAAACAGCTCTACAAAAGGAAACAGACAGCTGTTAGAACAGCACAGCCTCCAGGGACAAAATGCAGTAAAGGATTTGAATGAATCATTAATGGAAATATTAAATGCATGCTTTGAGTCACAATGCCATAAGAAATAATTTCACTCACCATATTTGTTCGAATAAACGCAAGACTTGATTCTTTTTATTAGAAATCTGCAGGAACTTTTGATCCTTCGTCTGTGGAAATTTCTTCAAAACATGAATTATTTTATTATTATTATTTAAAAAGCGTATTTCCGAGATGGGCTGCTAACATTCACTTGCTTTACTTTTGAGAATTGCTTTGACTTTGGACTAGAATATTCCTTACCTGACTTGCAGAGAGGAGAATAAACGCCCTTTCTAAGCCTTAGACTTAAGAGGACATAAATAAAAGTATCAATGAGAAGCAAAGCTCTCCAAGACACATCTTGTATTCTAGAACGTAAATGAAGCAGTAAAATTGGGTGAGAAGGCGTTTATTCGAACTAATATAGTTTACTGGTGTTATTTGGTGCAAACCACAGGAATCACATCCCACTATCTGCAAGCCAGGCTAAGAAATATTTTGCAGGAGAAAGGTATCAGGTCCAGATGCAGTACACCTCCATATCTTTTAAAGGTCATTTCACACCTGGAAGCTTTAAAAGATATATATCCTGCGCCTTTTCTGAGAGAAGATCAGAGTCACCTTCATGCCAAAACGAAACGAATATTTGGATGCAAAATCGCAAGAGTCAAAAATTGGTACAAGCAAGTTCTCTCAGCGCTCCCCCGGGGAACCATGAAATATTATCAAAGAGCAGGGGGAATAAAAACAGACAAAAGGACTTTTCTTCAAGACACAAAAGGACGACATGCAGCTGTGGAAATTCAAAGATCATTAAGGAACCAATTACACTTTTGACACATTTACAAACACAGTTTGTGGATGCAGGCCAACAATAACCATATAACCATAAAACATGCACCAACACATTTTGTTCTCTACTTTCTCTCCACTTAAAACTGATATTCAACAGTGCAAAATATCACCTCAGATCAGAGTCCTGTCATGACAGACAGCTTTTCAAGTAAAAAGTCAATCAAGTCAAACAGAAATCTGGTTCAACTGCCCCTTTATCACAGTCTGGTCCATCTGATATAGGATATGATGGTCAAAAATCTGATGTGACCTTACCTTTGACTTCTTGCTCGATCTTGGCTTCAATCTGCTCTCTCACACGACTCACTGTGAAGGAAAGAGGCGACATTAATTAAGATTTCATTAGCACACGCTGAGCACAGTGATCCCACACAGGATAAAGCCAGTGAGGGGATTCAAACCTGTCCTTAACATCCACATTTCCATAATGAGGGATCTGCACATCTGAACTGGACTGGATTTACGTCACAACTATTCTTTACCAGACTCAAACGTATTTATCTTTTTGGTTTGGATTCCATCAAGGCTGATCAATAATTTGAGGAAACTTGGGAAAGTAACACTATCAACTTCATCTACTCAAACAGAGTGAAAACCATGAAAATCAGTGTAAAGGTTCACCAATGATTGGTAGCTTGAGTCTGTGCTCATCTGTCAAACAAAGGCCCAGAGGTACCGCATCAGTGAGCTTGACTTTTCATCAAGTAGGTAAGATTTACTGTATTCTCCACCCAGGACCTGAGTAAACCGAGTACACCATAAACAGAAAAGACAGCGTTTAACAGGATTGTTGCTACTTAAGCCTGATGGAAAACAAATGCATGAAGCAAATAGATTGGAGTCCAGTTCCAAAGTCATGCAAATATCCCACATCTGTTAAACAAGGTGAAAAGAGTAAAGAGCAGGTAATGTGGACATTCACACAGAGGCATCAAATGAATGAGACAAAAGAGTTTCCTGGAGAGTTTCATGTATTTCCAGACTTTTCCTGCGTGTGGGAAGAGAGTGAAGGGCGACATGAAGGAGGAAGGAGAGATGAGTTTGTTCCTGTGTCTGGGGAGTGATGAGGAAGGTGACAATTCAAACAAACCGATTCAGTCTGGAACAGTGAGGTTAGTCAGAGCTGGAGGAGGTCTAGGGATGTCCCGATCCAGATCAGCAAAACAAGGGACAGACACGTGCATAGTAAATTTAATTATCTGCCTCTGCTTTTAGGTTTATTTTAAACAAAGTCTCACAGGACTGAAGCAACATAAAGAGTGTTTTTGATTTGTTGCTTTATATATAGAAAATACTGAAATGACTACTTCCTGCTTTAGATTCTTTGGTTGACTAGTCATAACATTCATTCACCTTCTGAACCGCTTAGTCCCCGCAGGGGTCACGGGTGTGCTGGAGCCTATCCCAGCCGGCTTACGGGCGAGAGGCGGGGTTAGTCATAACAGCATCAGTCCAAATACATGTCCAGAACTTGTCTGTACAGTGGCAGAGTGTGATTTCATTTAGTGAAATTACAGTGTTTTAGAAAGAGACCTGAGTCCATCTGAGGTTTTTTACAGTCTTGCTGAAGTTTTTGTTTTTTTTAAGAAAACTGAAAAAAATTTTCATTATTTTATAATCACATTTTTGTTTCATATCAGAATTTGTTGCTGCCTATTGTTCTGGCTATATTATTCTAATGTTGACCAGGGATTTAAGGACTAATTAAATCACCCTCTGTTGGCTCGGGACATCCCGTGTTCTGTTTGGAGACGATGAGGAGGTGGTGGGGTGGTGAATAAATCAGTCACCGGACCAGTTTTTACCTTCTTCTTCTTTGGTAATGGAGAGGGTGGCCGAGCACGCGGCCTCTCCAGCGCTATTGGCTGCCCTGCAGGTGTACTGGCCAGCGTGCTCAGAGAAAGCGTCCACTATGATGAGCGTGGCGGCATTCGTCACCTCATCGAAGTGAAACACCACGTTTTTGTTGGGCTGAACTGGCTGCTGGTTGTGGAACCAGCTTATCTCTGGCTTGGGCATGCCGGACACACACGCATGAAAGCGGGCCACCTCCCCGTGTGGCACAGAGCAGCTTGTGATTGGCTGGATAAAAACTGGCTTTTGGCCTATGGAGGGTTTCTTTAGACTGGTGATGCTGGTGGAGACATGCCACTGAGTCTCAGAAGGACTGTCCACCGCTCGTGTTTGCCCTGAAAGGAAGCACGTTCATCGACTTTCATGCCAGCAACAACAATTTTCAGTTTAGAAGCCAGGCTGGGGTGAAAACATTGTGGAGAGAGACAGCAGCTACAGAGGCTCAGATGATCACTACATCATCTGTTTCTACAGATCCCAGATTTACAGGCTTCAAAGCTAAATCTGTGCACTTTACCTGTTTACTCCACAAAAGACATAAAGATTAAAACTAATTACTAAAAAGTATCAGACTAGGTGAGCTGATGGTAACTGTCTGGATGGAACCATGGCTGCTGCCGGCTTCTGTATTTCTGACTGGTAGGAAACTCACCGTCCAGAGTAAGGGTGGCAGAGCAGGAAGCGGTGCCTGCGTTGTTCGTGGCCACACAGGTGTATTCGCCCTCATCCTCTGGGTAAACCCTGGAGATCTCCAGCTGACAGCTGTCGTCAAACTGAGACATCCTGAAGAACTCGGACTGCTTGATCTCCTTGTCCTTGTGGAACCAGCTGATCTTCACGTCTGGACACAGAGCAGAGTTTGTGATGTAAATGTGGTCACAGCATCACAGCTGAGCTCTGTGACTGACAGGTACATCCAAAAGCCAACAACACATCCACACGAACTGAAGTTTCTTACCATCTCCTCGAACTTTGCACTGGAAGCGAGCCGGTTCTCCCTCGCGGGCTGAGGTGCTGGCGATGGGTGAGATGACGACAGGAGGAGCAACGGGAGCAGCTGAGTCTGGAGAAACCACCTCTGACACTACAACACACACACAAAGCCACATGTAGATGTGTCGCACACTTGAAATGTTTCTCTCTTTATGTTTCATGTCTGTGGTTTCACCTTCCACATTGAGAGCTGCAGTGCTTGTGGCGGTGCCGTAGTCATTCTTGGCCTCACAGTTGTAGACGGCGGCGTCCTCTGGGAAGACTTCGATTAGCAGCAAGGTGTGCTCATTAGCATCGTGGAGGAACTTGCACTTGAAGCCTGGAGACAGAGCCTGGGAGTTCTTGTACCAGAACACCTGAGGCTGCGGAACGCCGCTCACCTGCACCGAGAAGCGAGCCGGCTTACCTGCCTCCACAGACTGAGGCTCCATGTGGCGCAGGATCTGAGGAGGCTCTGGGACTGAACACAGAAAAAGGTTTGCTGAGTCAGAGAAAGATTCATATCTAGTGCTTTTTAAACTTCTAACTGTTATGATGGACTGACTGTTGACCCGCAGGTGCATGGTGCTCCTGTTCTTGCCAGCGATGAAGGTGTACTCCCCAGCATCGCTCCTGTACGTCTCAGAGATGGTGAGGCGATGCAGCTTCCTGATGGCCACGTAACTGAACCTCTCCTCCACCGAGAACTGGATCTCCACTCCGTTCCTCAGCCAGCGACCCTCCACATCATCCTCATTCACCTCAAACTCAAAGGTCGCCCTGTGTTTCTCCAGAACCTACGACAGAGAAAGAAGGAAAGATCTGCATGATCAGAATTCTATGATGAATTCATATTCTGATCAATTATATCTACAGACACGATGGGTTTGAAATGTGCGATTTTTCTAGGCCTGGGTGTCAAACTCCAGTCCTCGAGGGCCACTATCCTGCCTGTTTTCCAACCATCTCTGCACTTAAAGCGTCTGTCTGGCTCAACACACCTGATCCAGGTAATCAGCAGAGACTAAAACTGTCTCACCGTGATTTCCCGCTCAGGCGGTTCTGAGATCCGGATGTCACGACCCTCCACTGTGAGGCGGGCTTTGGAGACGCTGGATCCAGCCACCACTGAATACTCTCCAGCATCGGACATGCGAACCGTCTGGATCATAAGACGGTGGACGTACTTCTCTGCTGTCACGACGTACCTGGGAACACAGAACGGGACGTGAATTTTCCGCTCAGTGAACCTGTGACGACTGACTGCAGATCAGCTCTGACTCACCTTTCCTCAGACAGCTCCAGCTCCTGGCCGTCCTTCATCCACATCACCTGGATGTTGGGTTCGGAAACCTCACATTCAAAAATCGCCTTCTTCTTCTCTGTGATCTTTATGTCCTTGATTTTCTTGGTGAATTCAATCACACGAGCTGAAGGAAAAGGTGCATTTAAATGTGAGCACTGATGCACTGGGAAATACAGAGTAAGTGTATACGTATAGTGTGTAGTGATGATGAGTCATTTATTCAAGTCAGTAAAATTAGATGAAGCCTATTTTAAACTCTGGTTTCTATATGTCTGTACACGACTGAATAATGACACCTTTACACAACACGTTACCTTCGACAAACAGGTTGGCGGCGGTGGCAGCAGACCCGGCCACAAACTGGTACTCTCCTCCGTCTCCGAAGTGAACATTACGGATGGTGAGAGAATGTGTGAGCTGCCGGCTGCGGACCTGACATCTGTCCGACGACTTGACCTCCACGCCGTTCTTCAGCCATTTGTAGGTGATGCCCTCGTAGTTCACAGTGACCTCAAAGGTGATGGTGTCTCTCTCCTGAGCGTTCAGGTCTTTGAGCATGGAGGTGATCAGGACGGCTGCAGAGGACACAACTCCTGTAATGATTTCTGAAAATGTGCTCACACTTTTTGAATTATTGTGTAAAAAAGAGAGTATCATATTATCAATATTCCATTAGGCTTCACTTCAAAGATGATTTTATTTTGTACTTTTATGTTTAAAAAAAAATTATGGTAGAAGTATAAAAAAAAAAAATCTTTTCTTTGTACATTTGTCAGACAAATAAACATCTTTTAGAAAAAACTTTTCAGCAAATGGATTTTGTTCTTCAGATTTCAGATACTGTATGGTGTGTGTACATTTGTATGTTGAGGTGTTAACACCCAAGAGCAAAGTGAAAAAACATATGACAAAGAAACTCTTCTGCTGTCATTCCTTTACTCATGGTACCTGTGTTTATGGTTTATTATAAACCCATTGAGTGACGTTTCAACAAGCTGCACTGTAATTGGTCAGAATCATCTGGCCGCCAGTAAAAAGTTGGTAAAATCTAACTTGGTGGTGAAATCTGCCACTGACGACATGACTCTCTGACAACTTAATGGTTCTAAAATAGTTATTAACGCACAAGAAATTTGCCTCCAGTGTGTAAATGCTATACAGAAAGTGTTATGATGTTATTTTGATGTTATTTTAAGGTGAACATCTGTTATGTTCACAGTATGGAAAATCTGCTAAGACCTTTCAGAAAAGGTTAGGAATGTTCCAGGTCTGCAGAGGGAGCTTTTATTTTAGTGTGATCTGACGTGAGCGTAGTCTTACGGCTGACGGTCAGCGTCGCAGAGACTCGGTCGTTCCCGCAGACGAAGGTGTACTCTGCAGAGTCGTCCCTGCTGGTGTTCATGATTTTCAGCTGGTGGAGTTTTCCTTGGACCACAATCCTGAACTTCTCGCTCATCTCGATCTCCACGCCGTTCTTCAGCCAGGTGGAGGGAACGTTGAAGTGAGACACTTCACACTCGAACGTGGCCACCTGAGTCTCTGGGACCTCCACACTCTTCATGGGTTTGGTGACTCGCAGAGCTGCAGTGGTCAAATCCAAAAAAACGATAGTCAGAGGAAGGAAGAAACAAATCTGATGTCACAGATGAAAATAAACACTTTCCATTATTACTAAAACTACCTCCAACAAATCTGAGGATTAAAATGTTTTTTGCAACAAAAATAATTAAAATAAACCAGATTCCTCTTGACTGATAGTAAACTACCTATTTCTTAAAAGTCTCAATAATTTAAGAAAACCAAATTTGAAATTTAAAACCAATTTGGAAAAAATTGAATGTACAAACAGAAAAGGATGGTTTTAGAATTCAAAAAATATATAGACAAAAATACTGCTAATTCCATGATTTATTATAAATGAGAAAACATACTAAAAATTAAATAAAATAATTGATCTATTCATGCACACTCTGAAATTATAATTGTAAACCTGACAAGAAAAAAATATGTTTTCACGTTCTTATGTTGAAAAAACAATCTACATTCATTCAGTTCCTTCAGCTGCTCTTTTTGTGTGTAAACGTTACCTTCCACAGTGAGCACAGCACTGCACTGCAGGTGTCCCACCACAGCCGTGTACTCTCCTGAGCTGCTGCTGTCGACATTCTGCAGAATCAGCTTGTGAGCTTTCCTCTCCGACAGAATCTTACACTTGTCGCTCGACTTCAGCTCCACACCTTTAAACATCCACCTGACGGGGATGTTGTCATGTGACAAGCTCATCTCGAAGGAGGCGGTGCCGTCCAGCAGCGATGTCACATCCTTTATCTTCTTCACGATTTTGATCGCTACAGAAATAACAGCACAAAGGAGTTTCAATATGGAAAATGGTAAGCTGTTATATTTACATCCAAATACATCTGCTGTGATTGTGTTCAGAAACTGTCCTGTGTGAATGACCAGTGTAAATGTCCTGGCAGCTTGATTGAACCAGTGTGCTACATAAAGGACACTGTGCACATGCAGTCGCTGACACTCACTCTCCACGTTGAGCCTTGCGTTGGCCGACAGTTTTCCCAGTTTAAAGGAATAAACCGACTCGTCCGCTGTGCTGCAGTTTTTGACCTTCAGCGTGTGGACCATGGCTTCCGAGGTGATCTCGTACTTGTCGCTGTTCTGCAGCTCCACACCGTTCTTAATCCACTGCGACCCTTTCACATCAGGGTGGGTGAGCTCCAGTGTGAACACGGCCTCCTGGGTCTCAGTCACAGTCTGGTTCCTCAGGGTCTTCTTGATCTTCACCGCTGCAAGTTGCATAGAAAAGACTTAAAGTTTCACAGTAACATAAACCCACAAGAAAAACAAAGAAAATGTTCATCCTCTAGGGAGCAGGAATGTAAGTAAAGAATGGGAATTAAACCAATTCATGTGCCCTGATCTGCAACAATGCATTCATAACAGTGTTGAATATGTGTGGTGAAAAGCAGGTGCTTACCCTCCACCCTGAGGTTGGCAGTGGTTTTGGAGTTTGCCACCTGGTAGGTGTACTCTCCCACATCCTGTGGTCTTGTGATGACGATAATCAGACGCCTGACGGCTCCGTTCACCTCGCTCACCACATTCTCACTGAAGTCTACATGCTGTCCGTCCTTCAGCCACTTGCCCTCGGCATTGGCGTTAGCCACTTCACACTCCAGCTCCGCTGTCTGGGACTCTGCCACCGTCACGTCCTGCAGGGGCCGTGTGATAGCTCCACCTGGTGGCAGCACAAGGAAGCGCTTTGTTTTATGGTACTGGGAAAACAGAGCTGTCCCACACCTGACCAGGTACCACATGACACTAAAACAAAGTGTGTCCTAGCACAACTCAGTGACTAACTCTTTATCTAAAAAATGTACATCATCATCACAGCTCACCTAAAAGTGTTTACCTGAACATTAACATTAGAGAATTAACTATAGAAGTTGAATATTCTTTGACATGGCAATGATGAGACAAAGGACAGCTCCAATTTCTGTACAGTTTAATTGTCCATCTTTTGGTTTGGTAAAGTTTGCAGTTGTTTGAACCATTAATCCATTCATTTTAGGTCTTGGGGTAGAGAGGGACGTAATCAGTTGTTTGTTGCATGGAAGTTAATGTAAATTTAAATATGCTGCTTGCTGTGGTTCAGAAAAAGCAGGAACTGTGTGAATTAGTTTAATGTTATGTGAGTACAGACTTACCAGAGACAGTGAGCTTGGCACTGGATGTCTTTTCACCAGCATGGAACACATAGTCGCCCTCCTCGTCCTTCATGGTGTCAGTGACAGTCAGAGAGTGAGCTTTGCCCTTGGACTCCATCTTGTATTTGGGTCCAGGCTTGAGCTGCTGCTTCCTGAAGGTCCAGACTGGGTCGATACCGGGGTGAGAAACTTCAACACTGAAAGTGACATTCTGGGACTCTGAGCACACTTTGTCCTCCATGTGCTTCACAATGTGTACCTCTGTAAAAACAAGTGTGGTACATGGTTAGAACATGAGCCTTATCAGAACCTAAAACCAGGACTGTCTAAAGAAAATCAGTCTTACGTTCAATAGTCAGGCTGCAGCTGGTGTCGACTTTGCCAACCACCAGTTTGTACTGTCCTTCATCCGAGGCATAGGTCCTGGTGAAGACCAGGCGTTGCTTGGCTCCCTTTGCCACCATCTGGACTCTGTCACTGGGACTCAAGAGTTTATCGTTGTGGTACCATTTGACCGAGCTGATGTCCTGAGCTGAGATCTTGGCCTCCAGAACAGCCTTGCTGCCTTCAATGGAGGACACATCCTTCAGTGGTATCACAATGTCAATAGCTGTAAAAAAGAAGAGTAAAATGATTGTCAAAGACGTTCAAGTCTAAAGTGCTGCTTCTGGTTGGGTACCATTTAGATCTGCTACTTATTCTGACACTCACTTTGAACGCTGAGTTTGCCAGAGGTGGAGATGTCCTGGGTGGGAACCACGAAAGAGTAGGAGGCAGCATCTTCTCTGGTGACGTTTTCCACCAGCAGCTTGTGAACCTGTTTGTCGATTACAATGTGAACACGGTCTGAGGCAGAAATGGCCTGGCCGTTCTTCATCCAGGTTCCCTCAACATTCTCCTGGGAGAATCTGACTTCCAGCTGGGCAATGTCACCCTCACAGACTGTGAGGTCTGTCAGGGGCTGCATCAGGGTCACTGGGCGCACTAAATATAGAGAAAGCCCATTATTATCACCTTACACTAATGCAACCAATAATAAGCACAATATGCAATGTATAAGATTTATTGTGAGGGTGGTCAAATATTAACTGTTTAGCTTTGGTAAACAAACCAAGCTTTGGTCTACAATCCCTAAAGGAGATGCTTGTCGAGAAACTCTAATACATGGGGGTCAAGGGTAACACACTTTTAACTATATTTCATGCTTACATTTCATTTTAAGTGAGGCGCTGGTCCTCAGATCTCCACATACGAAGGTATATTTTCCCTGGTCCTCTCTCCGGACATCCTTGACAGAGAGGGTGTGTCTTCCACGACGGGAAGAGATAACGTATTTACTGCTGGAAGAGAGCTCCTTGTCGCCAAAGAACCAGCTGCCTTCAGCATCCTCACGAGACAGCTCAACCTCAAACTCTCCAGCATAGGTCTCTGGTACCTCAATGTTCTCCAAGTGTTTGATGAGCTCCAGAGGAGCACCTGGATATGTATGGAAATATCAAGAACCATCACATACCACTCTACCCAGTTAAAGCCAAACAAAACAGCAGATAGAAACATTCTGAAGTAAAGATTACCTTCAACGTGGAGCCTTGCACTCGTCCTGACATTATCATCATCTACAAGCACACAGGTGTATTCAGCATCATCCCTCATTTCAATCACCAGCACAGACAGAAAGTGGACTTTCCTGTCTGAATGCATTCTGTATTTGTCTCCGGAGAAGATCTCCACATTGTTTTTCAGCCATTTCACTTTGACAAAAGGTTCGCTGGTTTCACACTCGAAGGTTACCATGGTATCCTTCTCATTGGCACTGGTGTCCTCCAGGTTTTGGATGAAGCTAACTGCTGCCTTGGCTGCAAAGACAAAATATGACGTGAGACATTGAAATAAATTAATACATAGAAATCGAGGATGTTAAACCTGGTATAAGTTAACTATACCTTGCACAAGCAGGAAGGCATGGCTCGAGGACTCCCCAGCGACATTCACCGCTTTAACCATGATGCTAGCAGAATCCTCTACTGTGACATCTCTGACTACCAGTTCACAGACATGGTCCTCTGGCCAGTACCAGTAAACTCGCTCAGACTTTTCCAGCTGAATGCCGTTCTTGAACCACTGGCACTCAGGTTCTGGCCTGCCAACGACCCTGATTCGAAAACGAACCTCATCCATTGGGGCAACAGTTTTGCTTGTGATGCGTTCCAGGATCTTAGGTGCTTCCATACTTGGGGACAGCTGGACCCTCTCTGGTTTGATTGTGGGGATGGTGACCTTGCCCTGTTCCTCCATCTTCTTCCTCTCAGCCTCTTCTTTCTCTTTCAAGTGATGAAGCAGCTCATCCTTAGTCTTCTTCAGTAGATCCTCATAAGAGTCGTCCCTCTTGCGAGACTTGAACTCTACAGCAGAGATGGACTCGTAGAAACCTTCTTCTGTTCTACGCTTGAACTTGCTCTTCAGCTCTTCTGACTCCTCTGAGGTTTTCTCATGAATGATTCTCTGTGTCTTACGCAACCTAACAACTTCCCTGTCCTGTGTGACCTCGGCAGCTTTATCAACTTTCACAACGCCAAATCCAACTCTGCCAGGCTCTTGTGAAACTTCTACAGCCTTTTCTGGAGCACGGCGCAAGACAGACCTGAAGTCCTCTTTCTGTTGGATCTCCAGCTTTACAGTGTGCTCAGCTGTGCCCAAAGGATTGTCTGCAACCACCCTGACCTCTCCTGAGTCATAGGACTTGATGTCAACGATCTCTAAATAGTAAATACCATCATAACGAAGTCTGTATCTCTTGCTTTTGCGGATAAGTTGTCCATTGAGGTACCAGTTAACTTTAGGTGCTGGATAACCGGTGACTCTGCAGCGGAAACGGGCAATGTCACCTTCCAGCACTCTGGCTGGTTCGGGTAGCAGGACAATTTCAGGTTTGGTCTTTTCAGATTCCTCATCAGCACTGACACCAGATGGTCCTCCCTCATGCGCATGGCGTTCAATTTCATCAATTCTATATGCTCCCTTCCTGCCTTCAGGCAGCTGTGTTTCCTCAACAAGGCCCTTCTCATCCTTGACGATCAGGGTGGCTGATGTCTGGTCAACTCCGAACTTGTTTGTGGCTCTGCAGGTGATGACACCGCTGTC
>OMLM01020278.1:2168-19804 GCA_900302695.1 Helostoma temminkii | reverse complement strand
CAGGTGATGACACCGCTGTCTCTAGCATAAGCAACTTCATAGTCAAGGCTGCAGTAGCCAAATTCATTGACCATGCGCAGCCTGTTGGCAGCTGCCAGAGGTTTACCGTCATGCAGCCACTCCACGACCATGTTGGGGTCACCAATAGGAGTCAGCCTGCATTCAAAATGAGCTGGACCAAAACGTTTCATTCTGATAGAGGTCAGTTTCTTCTTGAATGCTGGTTTCTGCTGCTTCTCTTTGTCATAAAGGTCGCCCTCCTCCCACTGCTCCTGACCATAACGCAGATGGAGGGGCTCCAGTTCAGGAGCTGCAATCTCTTTGGCTTTGTAGGTTCCTTTAGGAATAATGAGTTTCCTCTCAGCCTGAGGGGCAGTGAAGTCCACCTCAACATTGACTCTGCATCGAGTGGTGTCTCTGCCAGCCTTGTTAATGGCTGTAGCTGTGTACCAGGCACTGTCTGAGCCAGAAGCTGAGGGGATCTGGAATTTGGCTTCTCCTTTAGTACCATCAATCCTACAAAATATAACAATTCAAAAATTGATCAGGACTGACTCACTGCTCTCAAGTTTTACATAGCCATTTCTCAGATTAGAGAATTATTCTATCTATAATAAATCTATATTCACATACTTGATATGTGGGTGCTTGTGTGGAGTGATGATGTCACTGTTTTTCAGCCAGACAATATCAGGCAGGGGGTTTCCAATGGCTTTGACAGCCAACTCAACCAGAGTGCCCTGCTTTACTGTGATGTTCTTCAGCTTCTCAACAAACTGAGGGCGTGCCAGACTTTCGCGAGCTGTGGATGGTGAAATGCGATAAAATATAAGACCAGATTTGATAACAGATACTTTTCTCAAAGCCAAATGAAAGATATCTGATCCAGTATACTACATGTGTAGCACAGACTTACCATCAACAGTAAGATTAACAGAGACCGATGTCCGACCAGCTCTGTTCTGAGCCACGACTGTCCATTCTCCAGAGTCTTGTGGCTGGGCTGGGACGATGATCAGGGACTGAGTACCATCCTCTTTAATCACTATCTTGTGGGTGTAGTCATTGACCACTTGTTGTCCTGAGGAAAGAAAAAACTGTTTTACAAGCAACAGAAACAACAAACTAAGCTGCATTTCTAACATTTGTTCAATTTTTTTCTCTTACCATTGTGGAACCAGTATGTGTCAGGCATTGGTCTGCCAACAACCTTTAAGTCGAATCTGGCAGTTTGACCTTCAGAGCATTTAATCGAAGAAGGCTTCATGACAAACACAGGCTTGTAGAGTCTTTCCAGCTGAGCCTCGTCTGTCTCATCAAGCCTGCGGGCAGGAGAACGTCCAGGAGAACGGCTGGAAGAACGGCCAGGTGAGCGGCTAAGAGAACGTGGAGATGTGGACCTGAGAAAGGAGCCAAGTGATTAGTATCTGATATAGCTTTAGGTGTCTTGAGTAAGTCAGTACTAAGATTGAACCAAGCATTAATTTCCCACATTGGTCGTTGATCTTTCCAACCTGATGTTTCTGACCCAGTGTATTATTTTTCACTAGTCTCAGTGAATAATTCAGCTGCTGGGATTCTGCCTTACCTGATCCTCTGCACAGCTGGCTGTTGTGTGTATCTCTGAGGTGTTATTCCTCCAGATGGTTCCACGTACAGCTTTCCAGAGCTGACTGCATTTCCCTTCATGTTGGTGGCGAAGGCAGTGTACACGCCCTCATCCTCTGGTAGCACCACAGGCAGACGAAGGCTCGCCCGTCCATCTTGAAGGACCTCCATCTGGTAACGGCCACCGGGCCGGATGCGCTGGCCATCCTTGTACCAAGCAATCTGACAGAGGGCAGAACATTATTTTACAAACCAACATAACTTTTCCAGTTTGTTTTTTTTTGGGCAATATTTCCTCCAATGCTGCATAAGGTGATACTGCCCCGGCCCTACCCACAAGGCCCAGGACTGGACATTTCTGCTCTAAATCTAAGCTTCAGTTATTATCATACATTAGGTGTTTTACTTATTTCCTTCTAATAATGCAAATCTGAGTCACATAAAACTCTGTGAACACACCATAAACCTGATATATTAGGTCCTTGTGAAATGTAAGGTTAATGTACCACACCAGGGCAAAGCAGTTCAAAACTGAGTTTAAATGTTGTAACGTGTAACATGTAACACATGGCACTGCACAGAAAAGAACACATTGTACTGAAATATAATTGAATCACCCCAAATAATTTCTTTTAAGCAAGCTGCCAAACAAAATTGCACAAAATTTAGTTTAGTGTTTTCTGTATTTTATACACTGAACCATAGATCTTTCCTAAAATTCAGCTCAGTACCTTTGGCAGTGGATTTCCTGCCATCTTGCAGTGAAAAGTGACGCCCATTCCCTCCATGATCCTGTAGTTTTTGACTGGTGTGCCAAAGGCCGGCTGCACCGCCTCTTCGTCGGCTGCAGTCACCATCAGCTCTCCGTCCTCTGTCACCAGCTCTCTGTAGGTAATCCTCATAATACGGAGCTCAATCTCCTGAATGATTCTCTCCTCAAAGGCTGAAACGAGAAATTCCTGAAAAAGATTTTGTATCATTAACTATGAGACTTAAGGCTAATCTGGTTGAATAAGGGGATTAGAACCAAAACTGTGGATCAGTAGAAAGTAAATACCGTTTCTGAGACGTAGCTCATGGGGGTCGTCACCCTCCTCTGTTCCATCTCGTATTGACTCACAACCACTGATGGCTCCTGAACCACAGTCGTTGTCACTTCAGTTTTATATGTCACATCATGCTGCTTCATGTAGACTTCATATTGCTCTGCAAACATACATGCAAGAACATTTTGAGTCGCTCTGTAATTGATTTTTAAAGATGGATGCTCACATATGATTAAAAATCCCTGGATGTAGACTTAACAAACCTACCTTCTTCCAGCAGGTTGGCCGATGCCGAAGCTTCTCCATGTGGATTCTTGGCAAAGATGGAGTATTCTCCAGCATCATCAGCAAAAGTCATGGAGATCTCCAGTCTGCATTCTCCTGTCTCCTTCTTGTAGGCAACTTTGTATCTGATGGCAAAAAGAAAACAAAACTTTCACTTTTCACAAACAGGTTATGAATCATATTAGTTTTAGTTTTGTGTGTTCAGCATAAAAAGGTTCAACCAGAGACCAAAACATTAAAAAGGACCTTGACAGAAACTACCATAAGGTTTGTACCTGTATCCAGTAGTGAGCGGCACACCATTCTTCTTCCAGATGATGTGAGGTTTGGGGTTTCCACCAACCTGGCATTCAAACACAACACTTCCTCCTTCCACGAGCTTCTGAACAGTGGGTTTCTTGACGAAGAAGGGAGCAGCAGACTCCCCAGTAGTCACTTCTGCCACCGCCTGTTCCTTTGTCTCAACAGTGACACTGAAGGGAGGCATAAGCTCAGTCAAACACTACAGCAGAGGACTGAAACTGCTGGGTAACAACATTTTAGACTTTTACAACTCACGTTCTCTCTTGTGCGATTCCGATTTCAGCAACAGATGTCTCCTCTCTGCTCTCGATTTCTTCTGAAACTACGACACACGATAAAAGTTGGCTGAATCCTGTATCGCTAGCACATATTATTATCTCACATTTATATGGCTACAAAAACAGAGCAATTAACAAACTGACATTTTCTGTTTTTGCCAGTCACAATGAAGCATTCTACCACTGTTACCTTTGACAAGCAGGTAGCAAGAGGTGCTGACGGTTCCCGCCTCACTGGTGGCGGTGCAGGTGAAGCGACCGCTGTCTTCAGCAAACGCCTCCCGGATCATCAGCCGGGCATAATTGTTCTGGTAGCTGATCTGAAAGTCGATGGAGCTCTCGATCTTGTAGTCCTCTCTGAACCACATGATGACGGGAGCAGGGTGACCACTGATCTGGCACTCTAGGGTCACAGACTCCCCCTCCGTCACAGTCAGGTTCTTCAGGCCCTGAACAGAAGAAATTCAAGCTTTCAGCTGATGACTCCTCACATCAGGAGTGAACACTGTGTCTATTAGTTTGTCACATTGTTTTAAGATGAATGTGTTGGGATGAAACCTAATTACAGTAAAAAAAAATCCTGGTACTGTCACATTATCAGATATCACCGATGCCTTAGCAACATTTTACTTCATCCTCTGGGGAACACAATTTCAGCAGTAGTCCAGTAGTAGCTAATACGTCAGCAATACTCATTACGCAGTTTTACTCACAGCAATGAGAGTGGGGGGAACAACCGGCTCCTGGGCTCTGGTGGGCACTGCGACTGCCTCCTGTAGGAAAACAACAAGTCATCACAGAGAAAACAACCGTCTGATGTGTGGTGCTCTGTGAGGATGGAGGGTGGAGGCCAGTTAGGACAGACACAAGCCCTGCACAGGTGAAGACAGGGGGAAGAAGAGGAAGCAGAGGCTTCTTCATGAGGTGAAGCTGAACGGCAGCATGTGACCTGATGTGTAAGGATGAACAGAGGGATCTGACGGGGTTAAACAGGGGAGTGAAGGTAGGATGACTGCAAGGAAGGTTGGACCAACCTGAGGCTCCCAGTCCTCAAACTCCTCCTCACTCACTGCATAAGCCCCTCCCCTCTGCAGCTCAACCTGACTCTGATATCTGACGTCTTTGAAAGGTGGGGGGAGGGGCTCCGGGGTCACCCTCGCCGCCGCCCTGCGGGACGGACTGGGGGACTTGACAGACTTGGTGATCTTTCTGGGAGCAGAGGTGGAGGACAGCTCTTTGTGCAGAGCGGCGACAGCAGAGCCAGCGATGGACACCTGGCCGAGCCAACGAGAACAGGTTCAGTCAGCGGAGAGGAAGTCTCAGTGAAAGAAGGAATTAGTGTTCAGTGAGGTAGCAGAGGCGTAGACAGAAGAACAGAAACACCCGTCGAGTCCTGCTAATGTTTAATTTTTCCAAGTTGAAGCCTGCAGCTAACAATCATCTTCATTAATATGCTGATTATTTGCTGGAATAATTGACGAACTGTCTGTTAAATGTGAGTAATTTAAGTCAAAGAACGGCAGCATAGCTGTGCAGCCAATTCTGCTGGACACACACAGAATAGTTCATCTGATGAACTTTAGAGTAGTTGTTGACTGAAGGACAATAATCCCCTGCTCATAGTAATAGTTAGACTGGCCTTGAGTCAGTTTAATACAGTTTTAATTGAGGTTTAACAGTGATGTCTCACAGGAAATGAAGTGTTGCAACTTCATCGAAGAAGAGGTGATGGGATATTTTATTATGGGTGATACAGTGAGGAGGAACTCAAAGTGAATCACACCACATGACAACAGTGAATCCTGGATGTTAAGATGTGTGTT
This sequence comes from Helostoma temminkii, assembly GCA_900302695.1. Classification (NCBI taxonomy): domain Eukaryota; kingdom Metazoa; phylum Chordata; class Actinopteri; order Anabantiformes; family Helostomatidae; genus Helostoma; species Helostoma temminkii. The sequence goes on along the minus strand of OMLM01020278.1, from coordinate 14,461 downwards.
AAAGATGAAATGGGGGTTTCTGGATGACGGCGGCGAGCCCGCGGCTCCCGTCCTTACCTCGTGGCTCGGTTCGTGTTTGGGAACAGAAACTTTAGAAACTGTGAAATGTGGAACTGGGGATGGGACGACACCAGTGTCGACATGGGAGCAGATTTCTGTTGTTCTCTGAATCTGGAGCAACCAACACAGGTTATTGAGCGGTTTAGAGAGCTGAGACTTATTATTAGATATTTGATCATGTCCAGTGTGAAGTGAGGAAACTCCTCCGACCTGGGAGACCTGGACTTTGTGCTGCTCTGAGGACACAGCGACAGCAGCTGGTGCTTCAGCAGGGAGAGCTTTGGTTGTAACTATGTGTTTCTCTGCAGTTGTTGCTGCCTGCTGCTTAATCTCCACCTCTACAGCCTCTCGCTCTTCAGCCTGACCCCCCTCTGCATGCACAGGCTTGCGGACACGAGCCAGGTCAACGGCGGCCACCACCGTGGCCACCGCGTCGGCTTTTTTCCCTCCCTCACCCTGGAGACACAACAAGCGGCACATAGATCTCAGGACATCCATGGCAGCAAGTCAGGAGGAAGATACTTCACCATATTCCACATTTTAAACAGTAAACAAGAGGGGAACATTCACCTGTGTTCACCATGCAACATGCAACAGTGGAAACAAACATGCCGTTTACTCTCGTCACTAAGAAGCAAGAAGAAGAAGAAGACTTCATCTGGTGACAGGAAGAGGTGAGGAAGAGGAGGCATTCAGTGATGGCAGGCTCAAAGTGAAGAAATCCACTTTCAACTACTTGTTTATTATTCACTAACAAAGATCCTGTGGGGGACAGAGGCTGTAAACAGTGTAAACAGAGATGCTGCTGAAGCATCACATCCTCATTCAGGTCCAATCTACAGAGGAATCAGTAAATATGAAACGTTTCCCTGCATGTTCTCCTGTTGTCTGAAGCTGAGGTAAAGGATGTGAGTAAAGAGAAGCAGGAAGAAAACTTAATGTGTTAATGTGAGGAAGATGAGTCTCCTCATCACACTACACACCTGATGTTTTCACCTGTTCACAAAGTCTGTCTCACTTCACTTGTTATTAAAGAGATTTTTTAAAAGTTTATAAAAGAAAATCATTAAATTAGCTGCAGATACAAAAAAGTAAACACATGAAAAGTTTTAAAAAAGATAAAGGTGATGGTAGCAGACAGGTGAGGTCTACCTGCTCTCCGGGCACTGCCGCCTCAGACGGACCCCGGCTCCGAGCCTGATCCACAGCGGCCACCACCGTAGCCACGGCCACGCTCTTATTGTCCTGGGAAACATGCTCCTGATGCATTCACAGCACATCAACACATGAACACACAGGCAGAGCTGAGCACACTCACACTGTTTTATTCACTCAGAGTAACACTCAGCAGAAACCAGCACCAGTAAAGCTAAAAGGCAGTCATCCTCATCTGACACCGGGTCCGCTGATTAAAAGCGTCTGCATGCTGGTGCGACAGGAAGTGACTCACCTCTCTGGTGGCGGCGACCTGCTGCTCCCAGTGCTTCTCCATATGAAGCTGGGCGGCACTGCTCACACTGGTCATGCTGGTCACACTGGTGTAGCTGGCTTCAGCCACAAAGTCTCCCTGCTTCCAAGGCGGCAGGACCTCTGCAGAGGCAGAAACCTGCAAGACCAGAGAGCGAGGAGCAAGCAGTGGGTCTTTAGCTGAACAGTGGGTGAGTCTATTTGGGAGTGTGGATTTAGAGGCAAATCGCTGCTGGATGTTAACATGATGTCATCTTTATTAATGTTCTTACCTGTTTCCTGGTCATGACAGGAGACTTGACGGGTCTGATGGGAGAGACGGACAGTCTGGCGGAGGGAGAAACGGGTCTGCGGACGACAGTGGAACAGTGAAACACAGTAACACAACACGCTGTGTAATTATTTCACTGTGACACAGATAAACTCTGGACCACATCAGGAGAATCAGGTCTGGGCTTTATGCAACAGACAGCAGGGGTATTCAGATGTGATGTTATCACTGTTTGGTTTCAGGCACACAGGGTCCTGGGTAGAGAGTGCTGGACACTTGCTACGGAAATCAGTTGTGTTTTGTTCACAGACATTGAAGCAGAGCCAATCAGAATCTGTGTGTATGTACAAGCCTGGTATCCTGAAGGAGAGAAGCTGTGAATACTCTGAACAGTCACCTGCTGTGTTCACACCTGGGCTGTTAAAGTCTGTTATTACCCGAGTAAAGTGTTTGAGCAGCTGTTTATAACTCAGTGCTAACACATCTCTACCCTGCTACACTGGCCCTGGATCAGTCGTCATGAAGTGCTGTACCTGACAGGTGTGGGTGTTGGCCCTTTCACATGTCTGACAGGTGAAGGCGACTGCTGGCGTCCTCCCGTCACCTTGGAAACAAAGGACGGTGGGGACTTAGAAGTCGGCTTTGGCGGAACCCGTGGAGGCGTTTTGTGAGCCAGACTCTGAGTTATCATTCCTCCTTCTCCGTACATCTCCATCTTGGTAGTGGCCTGGAAACTAGCCCCCACTTTCTGAAGAGGAAACATAGACAGAGACATCATTAAAGCTAATGTATGAGTAGGTTTACAGTGTGGGAGCAGTTCCAGCTTTAACCTGGAGCAGAGCTAGGTTGTGTCTTAGTGTCTCACCCTCTGCACACTGGTCTGGGAAGTCGCCATCTGGGATGTGGACACAATCATCTTGGTTTTCTTGGTAGGTACAGCTTCCTCACCTGGAGCACACACAGAGAGGGAGGTTTAGAGGGATACAACACTAAACAAGAACTAAATCAAGATCTCACACTGAAGTTAAAGATGCTCCACTCTGGATGCACTAGGGCTGACCCTTATTTCCAATGTCCATTAATCTACCTGCTATTTTTAATGAACCATCTTGTCTATACAGTGTCAGACAGCAGTGTGAAGAGCTGATTATAATCCCCTCAGTTCAAAGAGAAGTTTTTTTTAAATGACCAACAGTCAAACTAGAAAATATTCAGTTGTAAAATCTGAAAGTGACTAATGAACTATGGTTCACAGAGAAACTCTGAGGTCCTCACCCTGAACCAGCAGTTCAGCGGTGGACGTGGCCCGTCCGCTGCTGTTGGTGGCGGTGACAGAATACGTCCCAGAATCCTCTGGGAAGGCCTCAGCGATCAGCAGACTGTACAGGTCTCCCTCCTGGAGGATCCTGAAGTCGGCGGAGCTCTGGATCTCGGCTCCCTCTCTGTAGAACTTCACCACAGGTGTGGGGATCCCAGTGACTCGGACGTCCAGCCTCACCTGGCTGCCCTGTCTCACTGTGGAGCTCTGCAGTCTCTGAAGGAAGCTGGGAGGCGCCGTCTCCACTGCAGAGAGAAGCATCAATATATAAGCTGTGGACTCACCTGGATTAAAGGTCTGTTTTATAAGTGTTTAGTTCTACCTGTGGACTCACCTGGATTGAAGGTCTACCCTATAGATGTTCAGTTCTGCCTGTGGACTCACCTGTAACGAGGAGTTCAGCGGTGCTCGTGGCTTGTCCAGCGCCATTGGTGGCTCTGACAGAAAATCTTCCGCTGTGTGCGGCGGTCACAGCAGGGATCCTCAGAACAGCGCGGCCGTCGCTGAACGAGATCTGAACGCCGGGCAGAGCGGCGGCGGAAAGAACCTGGCCATCACGGAACCAGCTCACCTCAGGAACTGGAGAACCTGCGGACGAGAACCAGACCAGTCGACTGTCAGATGGACCTACTACACTACATCTTAGTTTAAAATTATTCTCACATTTAAAAAAAAATCAAGAAACACAAAAAAGAACAACAGTTTCTCAGATTAAAGAAGCTTCTTCTTCTTCTTACCACTGACTTGAGCCTCGAACGTCGCGGCACTACCCTCCAGTGCCACGACGCTCTGTAGCGGCTGCGTGAACGTTGGCGCCTGTGTTGACATGTTGGTTGGCACCCTGCAGAGAGAAACAGAAGAAAGAAAGAGGTTTAACAATCTGCTGCTGCAGGTCAACCTGAGTCCAGTCTGGATACCAGTCCACACATCACATCAGTCAGTGTTGGTTCTTTTCCTAACCCGAACCAGGTAGTTCTGTGTCAGTGTAGCCAGGCCGTGACCGTGATTCGGTTCTGTATAAATACAAATATAAACCGAACTGAAAAGCTCAGCAGCAGATTCTCAGCTTTGATAACTGTCGTCTCACAAGAAGCAAGAAAGTCCTGGGTTCGATTCCCGGGGTCGGCCAGGGTCCCACAGTCCACAGACATGCAGTCAGGTTAACTGGAGACTCTAAATTGCCCGTAGGTGAGAGTGTGAATGGTTGTTTGTCTATATGTGGCCCTGCAGTAGACTGGTGGCCTGTCCAGGGTGTACCCTGCCTCTCACCCCATGACAGCTGGGATAGGCTCCAGCACACCCATGACCCCTACGGGTACTAAGCAGTATAGAAAATGGATGGATGGATGTTCTGGTTAATATTGTGCAGTGTTCAGTGGCTCTGCAGAAAATGTTCGTGTGGTGTCCATGGGGGGGCCAGTGAAAGTATAGGGGTTGCACACCAAACCTCCTCCCTGTGCTAACTCAGATTCAGTTCAGCCTGTAGAGGGGACTCGCCCTTCCATTCTTTTTCGATTAACCTGAACTTTGAGAAACACACAACATTTCAGAAAAACGTGTTTTTAATTATTTCAATACAGCTTGAGTGAATAAAGAAAGTGTGGTGGCCATGCCCTCTGGCCCTCCGGCCCTCTGACCCTCCGGCCCCCCCTGGGGGCGCCACTGGCTTTGCTATGTCGGGTCTAAACATTGCTTCAGAACTTTTACAGTGAAACACACTATTGATGAACATGAACCATGAAACATCATTAAAGCTTCAGCAGCATTTAGCCATTCATAGTAGTACAGATACTGGGAGTGCGGGGAGTACTGCGAGTACAGTAGCAGTGCAGTACAGTACACTACACTACAGTATAGTACAGTAGCAGTACAGCATAGTAGAAGTACTTACTTTGACTTTATTGTCCACAGCACTGCACTAGTTTGACCAGAGTACAACAGACAGAACAACACAATAACGACAGGGACAATAAACGGCTCAGCTGGTTCTGGTACTGGTACTGAGGAAGGTACTGAGGGGATTAGCGGGTCCTCCAGCACCTCAGAGCCTTGTATCTGTGCCTGAGGCCAGTGGAGCTAAATGTTCACTGGGTGTGTGGATCCAGTTCTAATAAAACAACAGTGTGTTTAATGGCATTAGAATTTAATTCGACTAAACTGAGAGTGAGAAGATTATTTTAGCAGCGATTCTGGTCAAGTCAGTACGTTTGTACAGTGACTATACTGTACTGCTCCTGCTACTGCCAGGTATGGATCAGGAGCAGTACAGTATAGTACAGTACAGTACAGTACAGTGGACGTTACTGGACAGTGTCGGCTGCTGCTGATCTGATGATAATAATGTGAGACCTGCTCAGAGCGATGAAGAGACCAGAGTCTTCCTCACATAAAACATCGTTCTGACTGAACCTTCACCTGCAGCGTCAGACCAGTCGGCTCCACCATGTGTCAAACCGCACCAGTTCACCCGCTGGACAGTGAAGTGACTCACTCAGTCACTCCTCACGCTGAAGAGTGAGGCAGGTGAGACGGGGGAGCTATAAATGTCAGAGGGGGAGGAAGCTGACGGACGACGGCAGCTGGAGCTGAGCGTCCCCAGGAGAAAACTGCATCACGTCACCAGATAAACAGGAAGAAACCGGATTATGAAAAGACCAAAACTGAGAAACGGCTGAAAATCACCAGCTGATCAATAACTAATCACCTCAGACATGTTGATGTGGACTCGGGTCCTTCTGCAGCCCCCCTGGCTTCTGGTTTCAGTCCAGGTCCACAGTTAAATGTGGCCTCTGCAGCACTTTTATTTATATCAGCAGTAAACTGAGCGTGCTTACAGCTGTCCTCAGATCAGATGTGATAACACAAAACGTCAAGTAAAATATTTAGCGGGGTCGTTGGTTTAACTTTTAAAAGGTGTAGAAGATGAAGTGGATCCAGTAGAGACACAGTAACATGTTTTTATGTTCTCTTCTTTAATCTGACACAAAATGTCCACTTTAATAACCATTTTACAAAAGTATAGTGAAAACCAAACTCTGTGCTGCTCAGGTAAACAACACACTGACATTTGTTAACTGCATTAGTTGCTGTTTTCCTGCCTTGATTCAGAAGGAAGGTGTGAATAGTTTCCTCTGGAGGCTTCAGGTCTGTGACCAAACATTCAGCTGTTTCACTACAGTCAGTTTGAATGAAACTACTGTGTAAACATAGAGGTCACATTGGTATAAACCTGTGTGTTTAACAATGTGAAGACATTTGACTGGTGACACTTCATCAGCAGCAAAAGTTCAGAGACAACAAGCAACAGGGAATGAGGTATCGTAATACTAAGTAAAATACTCCATTACAAACAGAGGTACCACCAGTGTCTGATCTAATGAACCAAGAAGCAGCTGTCAGAGCATAAAGGGTTAAATCAGCTGATAGTTCGCTGTTACTGCCAACAGGCTAGGCTAAGCTAAGCTACATTAAGCTAAGCTAAGTTAAGCTACATTTAGCTAGGTTTAGACTCTACTTTCACAGGTAGTTTCTTCCTTCACTTCACTGAACATCTGTTGCAGGTTTGTGAGTCACAGCTGAACTGGATCCACTCTGCACAGTGAGAGCAGCGTGTTCTGATCCAACATGTTCTGCCGGTACCAGCAGATCAGACTCTCTGTAGACTCAGACCATGCACCAATATGTTTAAATTGATAATGAAGTAACAGAAGAGATGTTCTGACTCCACAAACTGTAGTCGTCACCTTCTGTGAGTGTTGGACCCCCAGTAATCTGCTCCCTGCTGTGGCCCCTGCAGAGTGTCAGGCCCCTAAACCCCGGCCCCCGGGTCCCGCTGGTGTGAATACTCACTGTTTACAACTCGTTTCAGCTGCTACAGACAGAAAGACCGAATCATTTAGTTCTGCTTCACTTTCAAATGTCCAGTTGAAATAGTGATAATTTATTCACATCAGGGTGAGAATAAAACCTGATTTTTATTTAGTATAAACATTCAGTCATTTCATGCTCCACATCAGCTGAAGCTGAATCACTCATCACCTGTAACTGTGTCAAAACTAGTAAATGTATTTATTCTTCACTGTAGTACAGTTACACTGTGCAGTAAAGTAAAACTTCATTTACAGTTTGATACTTTACTGCAGTAGTTGTGTAAATGTAGGAGATGAGGTTTTACTGCAGTACTTCTGATCCTAATACTTTATCATAAATATACTTGTACTTGCGTCAGTTATTTTTTATTTTATTTCACTGAGTAAAACACAAGAAGCTGCTTATAGAAATAATAATACATGAATATATCACATTAGTAAAATGTTACAGACAAAATAATATATTTAAGGTAGAAATAGATTTTACTAAGACGCAGGATTTGATCTTTAGAGCAGCTCCAGATGAAGATGTGATGTTTGAGTGTGGTGATGGAATAAACACTAATATTTCATTTAAAATTAATTTTAGCTCAGGAACATGAAACTAAGAAACGAGTTAGTGTGAAAAACGTTTGTACCATATATTTTCTAAAAGTGTAGAAGAAGCAGCCTGTGATCATATACAGTCAGTATGGCTCTAAAAAGAGACCAATATTAAAGATTAAATATTAAATACTCGTTTACTGTTATATATTTACATTAAGTGTGATGACACAAACATGATTTATAAAAGAAGCTGAAAAAACTGATTATTTTTCTGTCTTTAATGTTGACGATCGATCAGCTGATTATTTCTGTTTCAGAACAGCTGCTGGTTTTTTTCCATCAGCTGATTTGAGGAGACGTCGAGTTTCTTTGATTCTCAAGTCGACACCGATCGATCCGATCAATCAACCAATAAACAGCTTTAACCCAAAAGTTGGATCAAACCGGATCAACTGTGCCGATATTTCCAGATCAGGATCTGAGCGACACATATGGCAGTGGCCAAAAATACCCCAGCTGACCCGCAGGTTGACTGACAGCTCCATGTGCACATAGCTGGAGGTGACCTGATAGCCCTGCTGCTGATTCCCTTAAAAAGCCATGGCCCAGCTGACGGGCCTCTCTCATGCTCTCAGCAGCTATTCTTGGCTCCGCTCAGATCTCCACTCGGCCGCACGCGGCCTCCTTCGACCGCACCGCCAACAGAGCACACACACTGACGGTTCACCAAAACCCTGATCCCGTCTGGGCCGAGCCCTGTAAAGCACACGGGTCGCCACACACGTTACTTACTTGTTTCCACAAGAGTGCCTGGTTCTGATGGGACGGAGCCCAGAGGAGTCTCGACGTCTCCTTATCCACTAAGGTGTTTCCAGAAAAATCCAAGGTGAGAAGGGTCGAGCCTCGAAATCCCCCTCAACAAAACAAAACTACACAGTGAGTGTAGCTTTGCTTTCCCTCCTCCTCGCAATCCCTCCACCCGAGGCCAGGCTGGGAATGCTCCAACTGCTCAGGAGGGCCCAGACGGTGCTGAGGGGTTTTATACCGGGGGGACAACCCACATCATCAGTGCACCGACTCTCCCCATTGGCTGGGCGGGACCCTCAGGGGGGCAGATGGGACGTGGCAGCCATTTATGCAACGCAGACCCTGTCGGAGCCCCGTCAGTGTCGATCTGGCTTCGATTCGCATCGATCGCCGGACAGCAGCTCGATCAAACGTCTCATCGCACGTTTGTTGGTTAAAGAGTCAAAGAAAAGACAGAGATCTGAGGACTGAAGAGTCCGAGTCGTTAGAGAAGTGCTGACCAAAAGGACCAGAACCTGTCCCTGTCACTCAAACCCCCCACCGACACCAGCACTGTTACAACACAGCAACACACTGTGTTCACACCTCCACTCACTTATGAAACCAGAGTCAGAGTGATTCAGTCTGAGCTCAGTCTCTGAACCAGGTCCTGTTTATTTTACTCAGACCAGAACCAGAACCAGCGCCCTGCAGAACCTCAGTGGTTTGGTAACAGTGTTTGGTAACAGCCATCAGCAACAGGAGGACTCTGACAGTGTGTAGTGAGTCCTGCGCTCAGCATGGGTGCAGGACTTATCGGATCAGAACCACTTCAGAACCTGATTCTTTTTACTGTGACTGATCATCAAACTGAGCCTTTAGCAGCAAACACTGGTTCTCTACTGGACTCAGATCAAACAGCAGCTGTTAGATTAGATGTACCTCATATCGTGTGTGATACACTGAGCAGGACCAGGACCAGGACCAGGACCGTGACCAGTACCAGCTTCCTGCTCAGTGACTCTGCAGAGAGTCTCATGCTGGGGCTAGTTTCTGCATCATGATGAAGTATCGTACTGAAGTCTCTAGTATGGAGACCACAGTTCAGTTCTGTGCGGACCCCCTTCACCCTCAGGTCCAGTCAGACCTTCTGAGGCTCCACCACTGGATGCAAACTGTCCTCAGCTCTTCAGATCTTCTGAGGGGTTTGTGTCTGGACTTGGGCCACTTGAAGACGGCCAGAACTCGTCCTGTCAGGTCATTGTCCAACTGAACCTGAACCATCTTTCTGCTCCCATCATGCTTCACTTCGCTGTGATGATGGTACTAGCAGACAGTTGTGCTTAAAGACTTAAGTGTTGTCTAATCAGTCCAGAGACTTTAAACCCTCCTCCAGTCTGTGGCTTCACCAGACTGATAACCGAGTCCTGGTCTCCTCCTGGTCTTACTCAGCTCCAGGAATGTCCTACTGATTCCAGACTTCTTCCATCATAAGGCCACTGTTCCCGGGACACTCAGAACTTTAGAGAGTGTATACTGTGTCCTGGTCTGTGGAGGTCTACAAACAGTGGTCAGTTTATTAGGAACTGTCTAAACCAGGTCTGAGCGAACAGTCCTGCTATAAATCCTCCTTCAGTTTGTGTTTCAGAGTGATTCTTATCTCTTCAGAAGCTGCTGTCGATAAAGGAGGATTTACTGGACCAGTAGAGTGGCTGGGTGTACCTAATAAACTGACCACGTCCTTGTGAGAAACGTCTTAACAGGAAACAAACAGGCTAAATCCAGATGTGACATTGCTCTCCTCTCTTCTTGTGTTCGGATGCAAATACAGGAACCAGTAGTACTTTAATCTTGAGACTATCACAGCTCGCTGGTCATCACCAGAACCGGGTCCGAACTAGAGCTGAGATTTATGGCTCTGTGAAGGAGCCGTTCAGAAGGCTGGCTGATATTTATTTATTTTTAGACATTAACCAGAGGTAACTCACATTTATCAAGGGAATAATTACTGGTAGGATTTAAAAGTCAAATCTGGATCAGAACAATTAAACATACACATCCTACCAATACAAACTCTATAGGGAGCATCAGGTGAAGCTGGTGCTAAAGACACTACCTGAGGTGGAGGCAGAACGAGTCGAATCTGTAGAAGTGGAGGGACTTTCAGTGAGGAGGACGTCACCGTCATTACGCAGTAGAGAAATCAGATTACTCATGGAAGAGGGCGTTGAGTAACCTGATTACTTGAAAAATGTCTACATGCAGCAGAAGAGTGTGCCCCACTACACCTGCTGAGTCTGACTCTGGAGGAAGTTAGTTTAGTAGTTCTCATGTGGCTGTAGCTGCAGCCAGAGGTGTACATGGGCACGATACATGAAGTGGACTTGGCTGCGGCTCGGGTCTGTGGTTCGGATACAGTGGTGATGACTAGTGATATCCTCAAGACTAAAGTACAGCTCTGCTGGTTCCTGTAGCTGGTCAGGAGGGCCAGTTCTGTCCTAGGTTGTCCACTGGACTCTGTGGAGGAGGTGGGTGAGAGGAGGATGTTGGCCAAGCTGACATCCTCTGCATCAGACAGTGGAGGCTCTGAGCAGCTCCTTCAGCGGACGACTGATCCACCCTCAGTGTAGGAAGGAGTGGCACCGCAGATCGTTCATACCCACCGCTGTTAGACTATACAACTCAACAGTATAACAAACTCAAACAATGCACATAGAGTTTTATTTAAGCATATTTAAGCATATCTTGTGTAGTTTATTTTTATTTTTTCTAGAATTGTGTGTAGTTTTAGTATTTGTAAAAATTGTAAATGTTTATTCCACACACGTCTATTTTTCCGTCTTCTTGCACCTTACTCTCATTTGTGTAGCTGTTTGTAACAATTGAATTTCCCCACTGTGGGATGGGTTGGCCCTGGACAGGTCACCAGTCTATCAAAGGGCCACATATAGACAAACAACCATTCACACCTATGGGCAATTTAGAGTCTCTGATTAACCTGACTGCATGTCTTTAGACTGTGGGAGGAAACTGGAGAACCCAGAGAGAAACCATGCAAACTCCACACAGAAACCCTGGCCGACCCTGGGAATCAAACCCTAAGCCTGCTTGCTATGAGGCGACAGCGCTAACCACTGCGCCATTGTGCTGCCCGCAAAGGGAATCCACTGGGAGGGAAAAGTGTTGTTTCTAAGTTATCAGCTAATGTCAGTAGCCCTGTGTAACCTGGCATAGTGATATTAAGTCTGAAAGTTATCAGCTTATGATACTGAGATTAATTTTTAGGACATCTTTAGCATTAGCTTTGTGCTAGCAGACCATGTTACTGACTGAAAACACACCTAATGCTTGCTGATTATTTCTGTGAGATGCTGGATGATAAACAGTATTACGTGTCTGTTTGTGGTTAGCTTCATCTTGAGTTTATTTCTAATTTACAGATTTAACCTGAGCATCCTATATTTTTTTCCATACTCACCATGATACTGGGTTATTTAAAAAAGAGCAGGCAGCCAATCAGCTCCCTCTTTTATGTTTTTGCTGATGTCATCAGTGATGTCACAGGTCGTACCATGTGGGGGAGTTTTTCATTATTTTGACAGGGGCTGTTTCAGACAGCAGGTTTAACAAACTGAAGGTAAACCAGAACTGAGACACAATAGTTAAACTAAAAAGCGTCTGATAAAATCGCACAAAATCATATGACTTTCATATACTTTTATGTACTCAGTAATACACAGTAATGTGCACAGTAGTACATAGCTGTACTCAGTAATACACAGCGGTACACAGTAGTACACAGTAATGTGCTCAAGTAAAAACTAACATTTTTAATTTTTAATTCTTCTGTCCTGTTAATGATGCTGCTCATTGAGTCCTGCTGCTGCTGTGAATAAAAACAGGAAGAGCAGATGAAGAGTATGATGATGATGATGGTTCAGACACTAATAACTGAGCAGAGGGGGTGTTACTGGGG
>OMLM01020277.1:41656-63901 GCA_900302695.1 Helostoma temminkii | reverse complement strand
GTCAGTTGCGAATTTTTTATTAGATTTTTACTGCACGAAATCCTTGCAACAAATGAATGTGGATTCTTTACATTTCAAATCAAACGAGGGTCTAAGATGTTTGTACTTGTTATAGGTTGTTGAAATCCGTCAGGGGCTAATGGGCTTTTGAAAACAATAAAAGAGATAAATATTATATATCCTTTTATATATTTTAAGAAATTGATTTTTTTAATCTACATTTTTGTATTATATTCCCTTTAGAATATGACACAGGCCTAAAACATGGCTCATGATAATATAGGCAACATGCAAATTATCATATGTAAACTGAAGTTACAACCAGTAAAAGGCTCCTGCAAGAACACTTTCCCCTATTGTGCGCGCTAAATTGACCGGGTGATGGTAACGCGCGTACAGCCTCGGAACTAATACAGAGGCCTAACTAATTTTTCCTGAAAATAATAAACTCATTCCGCGTCCATTATCTGCGATTAAGAATTAATTTGATCATTACTGAGCTAATCTGCCTCGTGATGACCGCGCGTGGAGTGCAGGCAGGCTAATTGATTGACTAATTGATTGGAGGTGGTGGGGGCTCTCTCTACGCACGTTTATGTGTGTTTGTGTGTGAGTGGAGAGGGGGCGCTTCCTCCCTCCTTCACCACCCATGGTCTATGTGTGTGTGACTTGGTGTGGGGCAGCTGCGGGGTTTGAGCTGTTCGGCCATATTATCCACCTTTTCTGCTTTGTTAGGGAGCCTCAGACACATTACTAATAGTCTGCTTTAATCATCGTGTTAGCGCTCTTCCTGGTATTCCCTGTTAACACAGACCGGAGGAGTGGATGACTGATGGAACCACGTTGCTGCTGCTGACGATGATGATGCTGATGATGGTCGTGGTGTTGATGATGCTGACAGCAGATTCTGTCGTCATCGAGCAGCCAGACTGAAGCATCTGGATCCATGCGTAAATATCGTCAACTGGCAGCGGGGCCAGCAGCTGCTAAACGATCTTAACAAAACGCTTACGCAGGGGAGGCTTTCCTGAAGCAGGGTGAATATATGAGGGCAGTCAGGGCGGATGCTGGATTTATGGTGGTTACACATAAGGCGTGAAATCTTCAATGACAGTTAAATGGGTTTATTTTATATGCCGCTCTTTCCAAACAAAGACCTTTGTCAGTGTAGCTGCCTTCATCACTTTCAGACGACTTTTGCAAAGTGAGATTAGTTCATCACAGATAGTGGACATAACAGGCTGCTTTTGTGCTGCAGAGAATGAAATACACACGTTTTTATGTCAGAGTTGGCGTTTATAGGCCCAGCGTGGAGCCCCTCCTCTATTACTATGGAAATGCTCATCCCTTTTACCCACGTTTCTGTTCTTCACCCAGGCCTGTCGAGGCCCAAACGAGCAGGCAGCGGGCCTAACTTCGTGCTCTATCACAGTGAAAGGCGCTGTATGGCCGCCCTACCGCAATAACAGAACAAGATCTTTAGCAGGAGAGAAAGGTCTGAGAAAGACAGATGAAGTTATGAGGTGCTTTGATCTGGGAATCAAGCTTCGATAAATATTAAACAAAGACCCTTTACACGTGTGTATTATGATATATGGCGTGTCCAAGTGTAGAATAAGGAAATTACCAGAGAAAATGATATCAATAAATTTTCTAAGTATAAACGTTGATTATGTTTCGATTTTCATTCAAGAATGCAGGGCCTGCTCTTTTTTCAGGAGGCGTTTGTGGGCGTCCGTGCGCGCACCTGTGAGTGTGTGTGTGTGTGCATGTGTGTGTGTGACACAGAGAGAGAGAGACAGAGAGAAAGGTAAAGAGAGAGCGACGGAAGAGGAGAGAGAGAGAGAGAGAGTTGTAAACGCAAGCAGAGCGCCAAAGCCCTGGAGGTGTACAATTTATGTAATCTGAGTGTGGAAATGAACTGGGTAATTTATTGGAAAACACAAAGTCAGGAAGATTGGATCAGTACAGCCTATCCAAGGGCTCCTATCCATCAAGTTCCAATTAACAACCTAACCATTGAGTTTTAATGGCTTTCCAATCTACTGCCCTGATAGACTCATCAATTCCTCGGGGAGAAATTAAGAAAATCGACCGCCCCTCGGCGCTTCAGTGTCATTCTTCACAGCAACTATATGTCAAATTAAAAACACAATTAAAATTTAAACTGTTCCAATCAGATGGTGCCCTGCAACCTATGTTTCACTTAATAGAACTTTGATGAAAATCTGATGCTCGCATTCAATCAGGAAAGCAAATGGGATGGGTTTAAAACTAGATTTCCTCTTCAGGAAGTGTCAAAAGAGTTGTTCAAACATGGGATTTGTTTGAACTTGTCTACATGCACATTCACCTTTGGTCCATTTTTGCCTGAGGGAGAACAACAAGGATGCTGTTTGTTATTGATATTATTTAAGGGCACTATAGGAAACGTTATGAGCGAGGATGCAGAATGTGATCTTATATATTCTATATCATTTTCTCTCTGCTTGGATTGAAATATCACTGGATTCACGTGATTTCAGTCTGGTGGGGAACCATCTGCCAGCCCCTCGGGGACTTAGAGAACCTCATTTTATGAATCAGACAGAAATAGTTCATTAGGTTTAATCCATGACAGATTTGCGTTGGTGCTCGAAATAAATGCTTTAATGTCTCCATGGCGTCTCTATGCGCCGCTACCACAAACTTTTACTGTAACACTACACATGTGAGTAGATGCCAGTCGCTGCAGAGAAGAGGCTTGCATTGCGCAAGCTGGTCGGGTTATTTGTGTGTTTCCAAACTGGCACTAAAACCCGTGATAGGGCTTAAAATTACCCATTCAGCTCTCCTTTTTTTTAATGCAATACTCTGAGCGCGGTCCTCGGTCACGTCCGTTTGCCCCCGTTCCTGCAAATGTACTTTATCTGATTTTGGCCCCGCTCCCTTTCTCCTTTACATAAAGATGTCGCGCAAATGGAAATTATCGAGTGGTAATTTTTTCAATTTATGCACGCAAATCAAGGTCATAAGCTGAACAGAAGCGGCGTGTGAACGTTGCTCTTACTTGACGCAATGTGCTGCAGACGTTTGCAGATCAATATGTGCCAGGGGAATAATGCCATATCAATCTATTAATTTACAGTAATGGGCCCGTGGTGAGTGTGCATGGTAGTGCGCGTCAATACTTGGATGATCTGACGATATTTGAATGAACCCTTTGTCTCTTGATGAGGTCATCATACAATTTATCGCTGACTGACTAATTTCCAATAAATGTATTTGCTTATAGGTGAAAACAAAAAGTGACCTTTGTTGTTCTGTGAAAAACATGTATCATAGTGTTTTGTTGTTGGTTTTTTTTTACCCATAATCTCATTTTTTTTTAAAATGAAGCAGTTCCACTGTTTCATGTCTGGCCAATCCAAATGTGATGATGTGTCTTCTGTTATTAGGTGCAGCACTGCAGGCTGAACTTATACAGAGGTTCCCAGTACTGTCCTCAACACGATGACGTTATCAATCGTTTGTCTGCCTGCGCGCCAAACACACAATGAGCCACTGTAAGGAGTGAATCAAGCTTTGTTGTGTATTGGCTCTTTAATTAAGGGGATTATGCAGCAGCAGGTTGTAGATTCTCTGCAGGTCCCTCAGCCTGGACTCTGTCACCTGATCACAGTCTGGAGGTGAATTCAGATTAAAATTGAAAAAAATGTTCGTTTTGAAAGGGGACAATCGATATTAAAAATTGTTTAATTTCGTAAAAAAAAATTTTATTATGTATGTGGCCAACTAAACAGGCTGAGAGGAGTGTTCCCTTCTTGCAGCTTCCCAGCCTTCGGTCTACACTGCTCCCTATTAACTTTAGCACCATATATGCAGCATTGTATTTTTCATGTAAAATATAAAATGTACTGATGGTAGATATAGCTATAGCAGCAAAAAATACAAAATAAAAAATCTAAATTGGGTTCAGTCTCGGCTTCCGTGTACCTCGACGACTGGGCCTATTTGATTCCAAAATATTTAGCATTTTTGGATTAGGATTAGAGTTGGTTTGTCCATGGGACAAAGCACCAAATATCGTTTTTTAGTGCCTTTCTGGTTTACACTGATTGTATCAAATCGAGACACATCTTTAATTTTGGTGGAAGGCAATTTAATTTTTTTCACATTCGCTCAGTTGTAGTTTCCTTATAAGAAAATCGTCAAAACAGGTAAATGTGAATTAAAACAAGCACAATTATTTCACTGTATTTTTAAGCTTTTTTCAATTTTATTTAATCAAATTATGTGCAGGCACACGAGATGTTCTCATGGGGTGACGCCTGTAAGATCATATAATACAGTTTTTTAAGGCTGCTACAGGTTATATGTTTTAAAATATTTATAAAAAAATAAATACGGTTCCTATTATCAAAATAAGTACTTTGTGGCCAGAATCAGTTGCATCGCGAGTGTTCCTCATAGTAGCTTTTTTAAGCGGACAAAATCAAGTTCAGAAATATTTAAAATATCTTCAAATACACTATGAAAATGAAAATAAAAAACTAACAGTAACACTGATGGCTCCGTGAAACACTAAAATCCTAAGGAGCCATTTGCCATATCCCGACATCTCTCCAGGACACACACAAACATATTCATAAGGCCAGAGAGGAAATGTTAAAAGACAGCAGCTCATACTCAGGCAGTAATGTCCTCTGCTGAATACATTACCCCTAATTTTGGCAAGATGATGGCAATTACGCATCTAATTGACCAAGCTACTTTTTCATGTAAAATAACGTTTTTAAAGTGCGTAACACTAAGATGATTACGGTAACCCACCTGCCCAAGCCCCTTGTGTAGGTGTGTATGTGTGTGTGTTCAGCGTCTATCTGTAATCTGTACTTAGATTAAACATTAGTTTGTCTTATCAATATCTATTTTATTATGTATCTTGGTGCATAAAGTTTCTTGTTAATATATAATTGTGTTTATTATAAACGTGCTGCAGTCACAGTCCCAGGATACAGAAAGGAAGTCATACAAAATGCCCTTATATGTAAGGAATATTCATTTATTTCACAACATGGTTCAGCAATACAATATCAAAACGTTGTTTTCACTGTACAGAGGTGAAGCCGCGAGTGGCAGCTCCTCTCACCGCGCTTCTTTAAATATATACATTTACATATTTTGTACACCAGTGTAGTCGATATTTTTGTACTCTTGTCCAAAACCACAGATTAAGAGACACTGGAGCTCACACTTGTGCTTGAAGAAAGTGTCCATGTGGAGGGAACAAGAGTGAGAATCACTAAAACTAAACAGAAAGCTACATGGATATTTTACAGTTGGTGTGTCTTGATTGTCCCCCGTCAAGCGCTTTAAATTGCAAAAAAGGGAAATATTACAACAAAGCCTCGTCAGTATTCCACCGTGAATAGGTGATTCATAGTGGATTCATTCATTCACAGCACACAGTGTATTGCACATCAGCATGTTATCAGTTCTGGAAATGTAAATAAAAATCAAATAAGAGTGTTAGACGATAAGCAGGTTTGCGCCTTTAGGCCGCAAATTTTTGTAAACAAGGTTATTTTTTTTTGTACATCACACAGTTGTTCTGTCCAACAACAGTCATGGTGTAAAAAATATGAAGAAAAAAATCAGGCAGTATAAGCAGGTGAGGTCCTGAGGTGATGGTTTCATGTAATAATAATAATAATGTGGGGTTTAAATTGTCGGATCATGTGTAAACGGCACCTTTTTGGAAAATGACAGTGTTTACCAACATTTGACTGGCGGTGGGTATGTTTTTTCTTTTTTTTTTTTTTCTTAGTTTCTTCATTCTGTCAGTTGTACAAAAATATTTTTAACTTGATTTCGAATATAGACACCAACTTGAGCTCAGATGTTTTTTTCAAACCGGTCTGAGCAGCGGCACAGATGTGACGATGGGATGGGAGTAGTAGACCCCGGGGTGCGGGAAGGTGAGCAGCGGCTGGCTCACGGGCACGTTGGCAGCGGTGCCTCCGCTCTCTGAGGCCGAGTTCTCGTGATAGAGGATGGGCACCCGGACTATCCTCTGCGCCGCGGCGTGGCTCAAGTTGGCGGCCTCCAGCTCTGCGGCGAGCTGCCTTTTCCATTTGTTCCTTCTGTTCTGGAACCAGATCTTCACCTGAGTCTCCGTCAGGTGGAGGGACGCTGCCAGGCCGGCCCGCTCCGAGCTGCTCAGGTACCGCTTCATGTCGAAGGTGGACTCCAGCTGGAACACCTGGCTCCGGGAGAAAACCGTGCGCGTCTTCTTCTTGCGACAGGGCTTCTTGTCATCGTCCCTCTTCTTCCACTCCTCTAGCTCGTCTTTTTTGGTTTCTTCCGTGTCGCTTTCCTCCAAGATTATCTCGTCGCCGCTTTTGTTGTTGTTGTGATCATCGTCATCGTCGTCGTCTTTGGTGTCTGGCTCGGATTTGAGTACTAGGTCGGGAGAGTCTCTGTCCGTGCCCGAGGTTGGAGAGGAGTCTCTGGCTCCTGGTTTCTCGTTGACTGAAATGTAGACACAGTGAGATGTGGTCATAAACACTGGTGTCTGTTTGTCTTTTTATTACAGCCTGTTGATACAAGGCAGCCTGAGGGCTTTGACAAACATGTTCTGAAAATATGACTTGCTACATAAACATGAACCATTTTCATGCGTTCAGCTATTTCAGTTTGCTAAAAGCACCTCTAGATTGAAATATAAAATGTCCAGCCTTTAATTTTATTAGAACTGAATAGTGTTATGCTCTGTCAACAAGCTGTCAAAATTCCCCTTCTTTTGCATAAAGCCACGTGTGCGCGATTCATATCAGCGTGTTTTAAATCCCACAAAACACAGGCAGGTAAAACAGTGTCAGTGACTGAGCCTCTGGGGTGAGATGTTCATAGTGAGCACCAAAAGACAAATCAAAAGCACGCTGCGCATCGCCACCCTCATCCCATGATTTGATGATGTCTACTTCATTTTATGCAGTGTGTCACTTTATTGATCTATTATCCCGTCGTGGCATAACAAAATAGGCCTTCACGGAGGATAATGCGTAAAAGCACTAGACTCTGTGGTGTAGTAAAGACAGTGCTTGTACTATTATTTTCTATCACCAAAACGCACAAAATCCACTTTTATCCAGTAGATTTCAGAGAAAGAAGTGCAATAACTGGTTACCGAGAAAATATTAAATATAAATATTATATGTGCCAAAATACACAGAGGACACGAGGGTCATGTGACGAGTGTTTTTTTTTTCTATTTTAATTATAAAAATGAAACATGCCAACATCAAAACAAAATGCAAATGCTAAAACTGCTTCCATAAGTGATCTTTAGTTTGTACCTTTAATATATGACAAATACTGTTATATCCCTCTTACCTTCAGTTCTGTGTAGGTGGGCGGATGAGCTGAGGGTGTAGGGGTACCACCACGCCGAGGTGCGTTCCAAGTAGTGAGCCGGTAAACTGAACCTCTGTGCCGGCAGGTCAAACCGCGGAAAGTTGAAGTCACCGACATGGGAAAGGGAAAATCCTCCCTCTAAGGCCGCTTTTTGTGTAGTCAGCACCGGCTTGGGTTTGGACGGTTTGCTATCACAGTTCAGCAGGTTCTTAATGAAGAAAGGAGAATCCTTGGCCGAAGCGCACGTTTCTTGCGTTGTCTCTGGCATCGCTGTGGCTGTGGTCTGAACGCAGATGACCACGAAAACAGGAATTTAAAAAGAGAAAAACGCAAGTCTGGCTTAGACACTGTGAATATCCAGGCTGTGAGAAGTGTCTGTTTTAATCTTCTTTGCGATTTTACGCGGAGACTGTCTATCACACCCGGAAAGCGCGTCAAAACACGTTCTTCTATAGGCTAAAAAAATAACGAAACAAAAATGTTTAGAAGGTAAAACAAAACATGTCTAATCATAAACATGTCTCATTCTCTTTCGTCAGAATGCAAACTGTGTCCACCGTGTCTGTCAGTCTGGCGTCTGATGCTAATGATGAAATAAAAATGTCATCCAAGTTAAATGCGGAAAGTATAGGCGATTGGGCATGTACAATGGCAAATGGGATTAAGGGAGAGACGGCGAAAGAGCGAGCGAGCGAGCGAGAGAGAGAGAGAGAGAGAGAGAGAGAGACCATCCTCCCCTCTCTGTGCGCTCTGGCTGCAGGCTGTGTGCGCTCGCCTGTTATTGGTCTCATATAGTCCCAATTAGGCAGCAAATGAACACAGAGCTGTAAGCGCCCAAAAGAAAGGCTTGGGTTCAGCGACGTCGGAACAAGCACCTCAACACACAACTAAGATTACAGTGGTCACAATCCAGTGTTTTTTATAGTTACTGATACATTTTTATCATGTAACTCAGGTGTAATTTGTACTTAATCAGTAGATTTAAGAGGTTCCACACTATATTTCACTTCTAAAATTGCCTCAAAAGCTATATATTTTAAAAGCATTTCAAATAATAATAATAATAGCATTTGTAGACTGTGGGCCTTGTATTAATTATGTAAAGCCTACAGGTGATGCTTTTTAAAATTAGTCCGTTCAAACGTGGAACATGAAATAAAAGCAAATTACTTGGAAAAGTAGTTTGTGTGAGATGAAGAAGCCAAACATCTAACAGTTCGGTTATTCACCAGCAGATAATTCTCACACTGTCATAAATAAATAATAAAAAATAACAATATGAATTAAAAAAAAAATAAAGCATTTGAATCAGATGCTGTATTTGTTTTTAAATTAATAAATTACTGTTTCTTTTAGGGCTGTTAAATTTTTATCCTGACTCTAGGAAGCAAAATCGTGTGTCGTCACCTTGTCTGCACTACTAAATAGTCCTCATCACATAGTTCCCATATTTCCGCTTCTCAGACACGATATGAAAAAGGCCCGAGATCAGGCTGCAGCTACTCTACGTGTCACCAACGGGCGATTAGATTCATATTTCTAATTCATTGATTTTCAGCGAGAGCCACTTTCACAAAGTCTGCAGATCGCACTATTAATTTATTCCTCCCTAATCGATTTGGTTAATTCATCCCTCAGATTGCGCTCTTTTTAAATGTGCTACGTATATTCACTCATTGATATTAATTGACTTGTTAAAAGCAGTCCATTGGTTGGAAGCTGGTGTAGGAGGAGGACGGGGAGGCAGCGTCCTCTGTGGGCCACCAGGGTGAAATGCATGTGTGTGGACCTCAAGAGTGTGTGTGTTGACTATTTTAATCACATACTGGGGAGAAAAATGTCCTGGTGTTGCATAATGGCGAGTCTTCTTCGTTTTGAGCACAAAAAGCAGCTCTCCAAGGGGCAAACCAGTACATTTTAAGTTAGACTTCAGGATTTTGTTTAATTTTAGGCTTGTGGCATTTAGTGGTTGTGGTAAAATTCAGGATATGTTTCCAGGGTGCAAGGGTATCAGTAGAAGTCACTGCATCATCTTTTAAAATGGCAAGAAAATACTTTGTATGAGCCCAAGACAGTTCGTAACAAGCTGTAAATATACTCTTACAGTATAATTGTTCAATAACATGGCTTAATGATGTGTGACATAACTGATGCATTTAAACTATGAATCATCATCATCACCATCATCATCAGTTCCGTGAATTAGCCAAGTGACTTGCAGTCATCATGACAGGTGTCAGGTATTCGTAGGGTACCATGGTGCTTTATTTCCATCAACTGTACAGTTCTTACATGCCCTAGTATGTCTGTGTAATTAACGTGTGTTATTCATTTAGTGAGCTGCTCAAGTGGAGATATCGTGTTGCTGTCGTGTAATTACCGCCTTACTTACGTGGTGGCCATCATCTCAGCTATTTCATGGCTATCTCAGCTGGAGGTGCAAAATGTTTATATTTAGTTGGGAGAAAAGTCACATCATTATTGTGACAATTGGAATAATGTGAATTTGGACAACTCTGAATCTGAAGATGTAAGGCAAACACGCTATAAATTCTTATAACACTGATTAACTAAATTATGTTACCAGTTGCCATAATGTTACTTTTATATTACTAAAAACACTATGGATATTGCCAGCAGAGCTTTCGTTTACAGTGAACAAAACATTTTGGGAAAGTATAGATATTAGAAAGTTTCACCCATGGTTTTGCAGCATTAATGTTATTTGTGGTATCAATAACACTACAGAGAATGGTCAAGCAAATCAATCAGTTTGGTCAATGGTCGCATGGTTTTTAATTTACATATAAGAACTTGACTTGAACTGACCGTTGACATGTCTACATTAGTTCCTACCTAAGATTCAAATTAAACAAAATAATCCCAGATCCAAGATTATTCTTGTGTTTAACGTGTTAACACTTGAAAATACACACATTATATACATGCATACATACATAAATACATCATAATGGAAGCTAAAATATAATATAAAAATGTAAAATAATAGATAACAATAATAACAACAATAATAATAATAATAATAGTAATAATAATAATAGTATTATCATTGACATACTTTAGCATACTTCTTTACTTACTCAATACAAATAGAATATTTGTCAATAAAGCAACATGAGACTAATTAACAGACAGCACACTGGTTTCCATTTTGTACTTTTCCTTAAGAAAATGCATTTTTGTTGTCAAAAATAAATACAGGCTTGTTTTAGAATAAACAACCAAGCCACAGTATCTTGAGAGGAGCTGGGCTCAGGTGGAGGATGCAGGAAACACAGATGTTTGCGACTATGCTATGAGCTGTTTGTGACAAAATAGTTTGGGAAATACAGTAAATAGCTATAATTTTTGGACGCTCTATTGTTATTCTAGCCCTCTGACGAAAGTGATACTTGCATTTTTCATATTCCTCTAATTGTGTTTTCCACCAGTCATATACAGTTTGCTGAAGAGTAAGATAATGCATCAGTGTGTTAGTGCTATAAATGGCAGTTCAACATGCTTAACTGGGGATAAAAAGAACAACAAACAATGAACAGTACAAACTAAGATCCTGCAGCCTGGGCTTTAAATAATACAGTTCATATCATGCATTGATTAGAAGCATGCAGTAGACATTGCCCAGAAGCCATATAGGCCCTTTGAGTGCTCCATAAGTCTATTTTTGTTGCTCCTTTGGTAGGTTACTATGACTTTTATATTATTTATTTCAAAGCGCCCA
Organism: Helostoma temminkii; assembly: GCA_900302695.1. Classification (NCBI taxonomy): domain Eukaryota; kingdom Metazoa; phylum Chordata; class Actinopteri; order Anabantiformes; family Helostomatidae; genus Helostoma; species Helostoma temminkii. The sequence goes on along the minus strand of OMLM01020277.1, from coordinate 52,761 downwards.
GATATTGATTATTTCACAAAGAAAAATGACAAATGGCAGGAGGGAATGACACGGTCAGCAGGTTCTATTAGAGAAATGATAGTGTTGCTCGTGGTTTGTTAAAAGGTCCAGTTTAGATACTTTATAGGTTTACATCCATCATCGTCTAATGACCTATTTGTTGAAAAACACGCGCTGTGGTGACAACAGTCCTGTGCAGCCAACTTCGCTTTGTAATTGCTCCCATATTAAATATAGATTTTTGTTTTGATATCTTGTGAGAATTCCTTTCTATGGGCCAAAATTGTGATAAAAGACATGGATGCAATGGCAAAAGCTCAGAGGGAGAAAACTGGAAGGAGAATGGAGAAAAATAGGTGATGTTGAAGGTGGAACTGTGATTTGTGGGCAGTGATGGAGGAAACATCCAGATCGTTTACTTAGGTAAAAATAGCAGCACTGCAATGTAAAAATACACTATTACAAGCAAAAATGAGAAAGGAAAAGTACTGTTAGCAAAATGTACTCAAAGCAAAATGCTGTCTGTGAGTGTGATACTGTTACAGTATACACTATCGGGAATCACCGTGTTTTTCTTGAACAGGTACATGTCTTCAGCTGTGTTACCAGAAAAGTATTGAAAAGTTACTAAGTTACTAAATGAATAAATTTGTATTAGAAAATGTAGCATGCTATTGGAACACAGCACTAGTGCTTGCTGATTACAGGCCTCTGTGCATTTATGCTGTTTCCATTTACAATATTTGTTTTCACTGTATTTCTGATCAAGTAGATGCTAAGCAGATAATATGTGCATTTCCTTCAAGAACATGGTCATTTCAAGCTGTATCCAAACTTTACATAACATACATGCATTAATAACAAAGAAAGTTGCATTTTATTGTTGTAGGTTGGTTAATTGGTTGACATGGTGCTAATTATTCACTACATTTACTGTAATATTGTTTTAAAAATTAATTTTGTTCTATAATCTTACTTGCTTCTTATGTACAAGAGGGTAATATTTTGTACTAAGGAGTAAAAATTTACTATTACAATAAATGTGTATGGAAGTGTCACTGTAGTAAAAATATAAGCATAAATGGACTTAAAGTATCCATTTACTATTTAGTAACCAGCAAAACTAAAGTAGTAATATTAGTTGGTGTGTATTTCAAGAACACTGTGGATCACATGCTGCTATATTACTATACTTCAACACAGTCTAAAATAATCAGATGACTTAGGTAAACATGGATGTTGGCATTGTTTCTAGTTGGTATGAGGAATTGAAACAGACAGTTTGCACAGAATCCAGTTGGACAACAAGATCTTAGTGTCAAACTACATCCATACAGACAACACCATTAATCACTGAAAGCCGTCCGGCCTGTGTCCTTCTTGCACTTTTAACTAGACGCTTCTTTTGAGACGAGCCATTAAACCAATGAAGGCCACACTAACATTGCTTAGATTTAAGTATTGCATTTAACTTGTAAAGGAATTGGTGGCCCTCCACTGACCCGGCAAGCTTTAATTGGGATTGTGCAGGTATTGATTGTAAGTGGTCAGGCGAATCTTGAATTACAGCCTGATTAGCTTTTACTCTGCCCCTTGCACCAGCCAATCGAAGGAGCTCAATGTCATTCAGGTTGGAACACTTCAGCAGCCACTTGACTTGAGGGAATCTTGTTACTTTCTGTGTAAACAAGAAACAACATGTATTTAAGATGAGGATGGCAGCACTTGTGGCAAATGTACTTCAGTCAGGGGCTACAATATTTCCTTAGTGGATGAGCATATACTTTTAAAAATAATTTGATAACATGTCACTTAGCATGCACCTCAAGAGTAGATATTGCCACATTATCCCCACTCATCTTATTTTATCTGTCCTTCACTTCCTGTATTGATTCCCAGCAGAGGTGATGACCTCTGTAAAGTTTGGATGGAAGCAGTCACACACAAGCGATGTACCTCTTTTTCTCTGTTATGGGCAGATTCATCTGAGCCCTTCAAGCACCCAGCCTTGATATCCACCCTTTGTACCTCCAAAAATTCTGCCCTGGATCGTCAGGTTTTACCCAGCCTGCCTGCATGTGTCATTACAACCCGGTAATCTGGAGAGGGCAACAGAAAAGTTCTCATCAGTGTCAGCCTGAGATATAGATATGGGCTAGGTAACAAATGGCCAAATGCACAGGCAGCAGAGCAGACCATCAATAAAGCAATTTCTTGTGTCATAACAGCCACACTTTTTCTAAAGCCAACCTTTCAAAACTTTTCCCTCTGCAAATCGCTGCAGCCCCACCATTAGAGTCCTGCCTTGTGAATTTAATGGATTCCGTACAAATAATATTCCACCATAATGGAAAAGGTTGAAGTCACTGAAGACAGATGAAGTCATAAACACGTATAATTGAGAATCAAAGACCGATAAATTTTAAACTGCTATCCATTTTCTCTTTTTAGATGATGATCTATGTCAGCCCCACTGCAGGAAAATGGAAGAGATTATGAGGGAAAATTATAACAATAAATTTTCTAAACATACACCTTGATTATGCTTCGATTTTTTGGAGGGGTATGGGGTGAGGGAGGGGGTTAGAAAGAAGGCTGGGATTGCTGAAAGCTTGTTGGCTAAATGGCACCATAAAATAGGTTTCCCTGCTCTTTTGCCTGCAGAGCAGAGGCATGCCTGGAGGTGTGATTTTCCCCCCTTTAATGGGGGAAATGAATTGTGTAATTTATTGCAAACGTGCACACAGTGAGATTAGATCAGCATATCCCATCAAAGGAACAACAATCAATCAGCCTCTAGTTAACAGCATGAAACACATAAACCAGGGCACCTAATGGCTTTCCAATTTAACAGATTGATAGACTTATCCGGTCCTAAGGGATGAATTAAGAAAACCCGGTACTTTCACACACGCACTGGCACTTTTGACAGGACCTCTTCCCCCCTCCAGCTTTCTTACTGTCTTCACTCCTAAATATATGGAGATGGTTGACCTGAAAATAAAGAAAGTCAGGTTTCTCAGTTCTTTTTCTCCTCCCCCACTTTTTGTTTGAGAAAGCACTCCAGCTCTGATTTGTTATTCAGATGAGACGGGAGTGGAAGTGTGTCAGATGTGGAGAATGGGCTCATTTTAATGACCTGATTATCGCGGGTCATTTGGAACTGTGAAATCAAGGGAGCTATTCAGAGCCACTTAACAATATCTAAATGTGACCCAGGCGACCCATTCAACCAAGAATGTAGTTTTTAAATAAGGAGGTTGAAAATATTAAAGGATTAGTTTGTCACTTTGGGAAATAAGCTGTTTTGCTGTCACGTCAGGAGTTAGATGAGTAAATTGACACTACTGTCATGTTTGGCTTTGTTCCATCATAAAAATTAGCATCTCTAATGCTCCAGTTAACACATTACAAATATACAAAAACAATAATAATTGTTTCACGGTGGTATACTTTGAGACTCAAGTCGGTTACTGATCCCTGACAAGAAATAATCCGCTACATAACCCTCAATTAGCAAAAAAAAAAGTTACAGTAGGCAGCAAAAAGCAACTTCAAAGAAACACATTCAGATGAGGTCAACTGGCTGTACAGTATCTTAAAGAGCTTGGCTACAAACCCAGAGGCTTGACCGACAGTGTAATGCACACTCAGTGTCATCATATTATCTTGTCCACATCCACAGAGACAGCTGATCTCTGTGTCACTGCATAATTGAGAAGCTGTTGGTATCAAGGATGAGATCCTGACAGGGATGAGAAAGTGTTACCCTAGACCCCCACAAGCAGGCCTGAGGAACCAACTCAAGTGAGACCAGAATCCACAGTTTCAATCTCTCAGACAGCCTCTTACTGTAGCTAGTGACTGTAACATATACATGTGGCTGATGTGTGCGCTGCACTGCAATATGACAAGTTACATAATGTCAAGGGGTTGCCTTGACTCAGACACCTCAGGAAATGGATTGAGATTCAGCTGATGGGTCACAAACGAACCAAAATTGATTACTAATGGATCAATAAATTGGATAGTGAATTAGAGCCCATTTATAACCAATCAAAACTAATAGCACTTTAACTGCCTCTTTGTTACTGCTTTTCCATCAGCTTAGTGGAAAACCAGCTATGTGACATGTAGGAGGATCAATGCTCCAAAACTAAAGAGGATAAGAGTGGCAAGGCCAAAACTCAAAACAAGAACAAAGCTATTAAACTCAATAACTGTTTCACTGTGCAGGTCGGAGAACCAAATTTTTGTTCCTACTTGACACTAATACTTGTATCCTCCCTGTGGACACAACTCCACTGACCCTATTGTTTGGTTTGTGGGTACAACAAGAAGCACATGATCACAAAACATTGCCTCTCCCCTCCTCGTGACGGACAGTAATTGGTGTTTGTTTGCTCTCTTTTCCCCCTCTCCTGTGTCGTGGGGTGGTAAAGAGTGCTATTACTGTCATTAGTATTGCTCCTCTACCTTTTCCAGTAGCTGTCAGGACTCCATAATGAGAGGAAACTTGATCAGAGAGGCTTACAAACGACACACATACTTTACTGTGCATATACACGTGTAGACGTACTGTGAGTCAGTGAGACATAAAGGCATTCATTTGTGTATCTACAAGTACATGAATGTCCTTGTCTTGTAGGTACAAAAACATCTTTGATTTGGGCACAAAAGACCTTTGGTGCTTCAACGTAACAATGCCCTCCGGCACAAAGTGAAATCCTTAAAGAAATGTTTGGTAGTATGGTCTCATGGAACTTGACTGGCCTGGACTGAGCCCTTTGGGTTGAACTGTCTGAAGGGTTGAGGCTGTTACAGGAGAACACCAGTGCCTTGAGGTTTGGGATGTCCAGCATCATGTATGGAAATTTTACAGACCATGTTTATTTGTTTTACTTAAGAGTACTCTCAGATCATCACATTATTAGTGTAGTCAAAGCAAGAAGAGCTAATCAGATGGGATTTAATCCATGTGTCTCCTTTTTTGAAAAATGTCTTGTATTTCATTCTGCAATATGTTATTCTAAAAAACATCTACATTCTGCTACAATATTCTAACATATTCTCATTCATCAGCCATTGATATTTTGTACACTAGTGAGTAGTCTCACCAGGTATGTGCTCACTTCTGTTTCTGCTGTACTGCAGTAATGGAGACTTTACTCTTAACTAGCTTGTTAGATTTCCAGGGCCGTCTTTAGTTTAAGAGTCATTTTAAGTTAAAGTTTTCAAGTAAGTAAGTAAGTATGATTATCTCTCATTTGAGCCCAAAATGTTCATAAATAAAGGCTTTTACAATACAGTAGTGTATAAAGATATAATGTGTAATTTTATATGGAACCTAGAAGCTTTATACTCCTCAAACAAATAAAAATCATTTAAGTCATGTCATCATTTTCCTTTCTGTTTAAGTAGAAACTGAACACATACTGTACACACCAGGGACTAACACAGAGATCTCTTAAATTTTCTCTCTTAATATATCAAACACTCACACCAGACCTTGACAACTCTATCTTCCTCACATGTTAATGCACCCCAAAGTCCTCAGGGCACCCAGGAAAATTAACCATTTAATAGCAATAAATAACAGATTCTGACTTAAGGGGACCTCAAATCTGCTTCCCTCTCTCTCTCTTTCACACACACACACACACACACACACACACACACAAAGAGTAGCTTCAAATAGCTGGATTAACACCAACCACCCAAATGACAACATTTTATGATGAGACAGCACGCCATATGTAACACCCAGTCTTCCTCACTCGTGCACACCATTCTCAGAGCCTTTTAAGATGTGTTTACACTTTAGGTATGAAATAATAGTAAAATACTAACTACATACTTAACATTTTAAATGCAGGACTTTTACTTTTAATAGAGATTTTTGCTACATAAATTTATTTATCACTGGTTACCAAGAAGAACACTTCCACAATGCATAATTTTATGCATTTTTATACTCTGTTAAATTCAGCATTGGTTCATCCTGGCGTTTACCTTTATTGTCAGTGGCACCACCATTAGTACCATGTACTTCTTTCCTTGTTTCTCTTCTTTTCCCACTCTGAAGAAGTATACTGTTAAAGGCCCTTGTATTAGTGAAAATGGAGCATTGATTATTTGTAAAAACATAAGTGCAAATCAAAACAACATTGCACGGAAACAGATGAGAGGTGTCTACCTGTGCACACGCAGCAAAAGGGGCAGTTATTGACCAATTGATTTGACGTGAAGGAGGGGCATTTTTCCCCCACAGTGGAAAAACCGTGACTGTAAGGTTAGCAATCACTCCTCCAACTCACCTTTAACTACAACCTCTAACGCCCAACTGTGTCCTCAATCTCCACTCCAATGGGCCCAGGTATGCAACTTTTCCGTCAGCACCGTTATGTATTTGGCTTTCTATTTCACTTTAATAGGAGAGAAATTGGCAACATATTCTTTTACAGCCCCATGGCACCATTAGAAAGCCTGCTGTCATTTGGATTATTTATGAAAAACTATTTCATGCTTACTTACATTTGCTGCTTATTTTCCCCCAGTGTGACCTGCAGCAGATTTAGCTCTATTTTGAAAGCCTTAAAGCCAATTCTTTATGTCTGCAGGTCAGCCTTCTCGATTGAGTTGAGATTGAAATACCAGTGTGTAGTGGGAAAGGTATGGCAAGAGGAAACCAATAGTCTTTTATTGTGTAGAGGGCTATAGTAAAGAGAAAAGGAAAGGGATACTAAAAGAAGAGAAACGATAGAGGGGTGAAACGGGGAACGGGGGTGATTTCTCGTTGGATATAGAATCGGAGACACCTGCAGAAATAAGAGGCAATGCAAAGGCAGCAACAAAAGTCGAGGAATGAATGGGTCACAAACATCCAGCTGCCCATGAACAGCAAAGACAACAAAGACCAGCCAAAGACTGAGTCAGCAAATTGGTATGAAAAGCAAAAACAGAAATGACATAAAAAGTACAGAGGTGTTAAATCCGCAAGATTTTATATTTCATCCAAAAACATGTCAAATATCTTTGCTGGTGGGATGTTTTACAAGGCCTACAATGATAAACTTTTCAGGGGGTTTTGTTAGCGATTTTTTTCCCCTGTGTTTGTAGAATCTATACTCATAATCTTGTCTGTACAAGAAAATTGGCAATCTTTGTCTTTCAACATATCAAATAAATCAAAATAATCTTCCTCACTAAGGAGCTCGACAGGCCAGGACAAAGCAGTCACACTCCCCTTTGCAGCATGCATCTATACTCATAATCTCATACTGTATAAGATGGGGTCTTTCACTCCCCATTGCACATACACGTGCGCACACACACACACGCATGCATACACACTTTTTGATCTGGGTTTGGCCTGGGCTTCATACAGTGACCCTAATAAACTGCGGCGTGGCTGGGCAGGTTTGTCACTGTCACAGGTAAATGATGTAATTAATGGGTGCGTAGCAGAGTGGATGGGAGCTGGGGTGTTAGCTTTTAAACACCTCTCCAGCTGACTGGGTTTGGAGAGGCCCAGCTGGACACAGCCAGCGGATCGATATGGGGTCAGGGGTCAGTCAACCCTCCCATTATGGCTGAGGCAGCTCCCATCATCGTCTGGCTAACGATGCCTGCAGGAGGGCCAGAGATGAAGCCAAGTAGGGAGGAAGGCTATAATGGCTACTCATGATGTTTGTTAACATATATGAGTATACAATGGACTATTTACAGCTGTTGGAGATTGTTTTTGAGGAATATTGGATAGCTTGTTAGGTCACACCTGGATGATAATGCCAAGGAAGCTGAAAGCATTGAAAATTTGCATACATTCCCAGCAATGCAAAAGTTCCCCTCTGTGCTGTTTCCTTTCTGTCAGGAAGTTGTTAACTAAAAACAAGACAGATTCCTGCACAAATCACAAATAAGATGCTTGATTTAAGCTATTTTTGTTTAATTTAAAAACAATAGTCTGACTGTAAAATGTCATTATAGACAAAGAACCAATAAAGATGAAGACTTCCTGAAGTGCATAGCTATTCGTTGACTAGATCTCAAGCTGAATGTACTGACGGACCAAGAGAATTGCTGGATAATGTGTCAGCCTGTTGCTGCCATTAAACTTGTTCCTAGTCAGGCTGGTTTAATTAAAAGTCTGTTAATATACAATTTTTATTTGGAAAAATCTATTTTGTAATAAATAACACTTCCAATTCTGGATTATAGCCTTAAAGTAAACTGATGCCAATCCTGGTGTGTTCTGTTTCAATTCAACACATTGTCTTGTTATAATTTGATATTAAAATGCATGACATTTAAAGAGCTTTATTCTAGCTTAGGTGACACATGATCACTCCTTCAACTTAATTGATAACTCGGTAAGTAAATATTTTTTTTGTCACAAAATCTCATAATATTTTGGAAGGATTTGTCAAAATGAGAAAAGGGAGTTGTCAAGGTTGCAAAAAATAATGGTTCTTTAATAGTTTTCACGCTTGCTGCTGTGGTTGATAAGAAATAATCTTTACACAATCTTGCCGTATTGTTTATGTATATATTTTTATAATCTTATCTAATCTTATCTTACATAAGGTAAGATTGTGTATTTATGGTTAAAATACACAGCAATCAGCAAAAACCGAAAATGCAACAATAACTCTGAAAGAGGTAATGAGAAATTAATTTAATCATACAGTAAGTAAATCTGAAGAAATCTTATGTTTACAAACTCTAAAAATCTAAACTAAAGCTAAATATAAAATCACATATAGATAAAGTAACTGTATAATTCACGGTTTGTTTGTTTGTTTGTTTGTTTACACAGCCTGTTGTAAAGAAAGAGCAGAGAGTTCATTAATATAAAACTAACCGCCACTCCAGTAGATCCATACAGAGATCAAAACTCTACAGCTAATTTAAGTGTGCCTCACATTTTGTAGCTTTAAGATTTTTTTTGTAAGTGCCCCAAGGAATATTGTGGCCAGTTTTGTTCATGATGTTGATACATTATTAATATTACAGCAGGGGAGCATGGGAAATCGTTTCTGGCCAGATTGGGTTTGATCAATATGCTCAAAGGGCAGAAGCGTCATTAATCTAAAACTTCCTTCACATTAGCAGGACTGTCCAATTCAGACCACTCTTTACTCAGACTCAATAGCTACTCCACCAGATCCATACAGAGATCAAAACTCAACAGCTAATTTACAGAGCGCTGGAGTTTTTAATGCTGTGAGTTCCCTAAGGAATGCTGGGACTCGCTTTGCTGGTGTTGTTGAGGTTGATGTATTACGATTATTATGCAGATCTTAATTTGTAATGTCAAGAATTGATGTTTATAAAAACATCTTTATTAACATGTTTTACTGATGTTATTCAGTTAAACAGAAGTTTATTATGTACTTTTGAAGCCAATCAATAATGTAATAATATTTGTTGTATTTAAATTAGAGCAAGTTTATTTGTATACTGCAACACCTTTCAGCATGATTCAAAATGTTTTACATAAACACATTACACTGCAACATGCAGACAGCACAGAAAATTGTAAAACATGAATATACATGAATATAGATATTAAAAAACAGGCTAAAATAAAATTAAAGTTTATTTTGTACCATATAATAATTGAGGAATTTACACTGATTGAATTGTATCAAATTGTATCAAGTACTACTGGCAACATTATAAGAGACAAATCAATAAAAAAAGCACTTGATTAATCAGATATCTGAAAAAATTAAATAATATTAGATTAGATTCAATCAAAATTGCAAAACTGCAATTTCAAACAAAAATGCAGGATTTGCTTGAATATTTAATAGTACAATGAAAATACGCTATAGTTGATTTAGAAGTGTTAATCAAGCAAAACAAGCTATTTGGGCTCAAGGATATTTAATATACATTATTTTACCACATTTAGACATTTCACAATCAGCTGATTACCAGAAAAATGTGAAGTGAGAAAATAACTGTAAGACCAAAAATAATCATTAGCTGCGACTGTAAAAAATAGTTTTGTTTCAGTCAGAGCTATGAAGACAGTGTCTAGGGTCGGTGCTAAACATAAGGCGTATGACAGGCATGCTGGGAGTTGAGACTCGATGTGTGACCCACTGGTGTTTGAGGATGTGCCAGTGGACAACACTATATAATCTTCCTATGGACAGGCTAATCCATTAACAACCCTTTGTGGAGCGAGTGAAATGCTCATATTACAGCAACTGTGCGTTCAGAGGCATCATTCAGGACAATGAGCTATAGCCAGGGAGTGACAAGCTAGAAAAATGTCCCCACTTTTCAGGCTTTACAAATGACGTTTGGCCACGATAACTCACAACTGGACACTTCATTTCAAGTTGCAAGATAGCTGGCCAGTCAAAAGCTATTATACCATCTTCTTTATTTGTGGCCCATGGTTTTGGTTGTAGGACCATCAAATAAATGCTGCTAAAATGCCACTTCACTCAGAAATATTGGGCAATTCTTTCTCTGTCGTGACTGGGTTCAGATGGCAACCTGTTTCTGATGGTATAAACCTTAAAGAGTCAGGTGGGCAGGCAGCTGGCATCCATCAGGCCCAACACCACCATGAGTTAGTGGTAGATATATATGCCAGTGGATATGACTGACCAGTGCTTCTGATCCCTTGCAGCCATTCTCAAAGCATAATAAATGAATTGATTACCAATTTATCACTGAGAATTGCTTGCTTAGAGGAATAATCACTCGCCGATAAAAAGGAAATGGCTATGAATACATTTCAAGCATCTTTGAGGAGTAATAGTATAATTTGTCACTTGTGACAGTCTATTTGATTGTTCTCAATATTTCAGCCTGGTGGAATATTGGACAGAATCATGCTGGATTGTCAGAGCCAGACTGAGGTGTGTGTATGTGTGTTTGTGTGTGTGTGAATTCATCGAGTGGGGCTTTAATACGGTAATAAGGCAGTCAGAAGAACACTTAGACTTCCTAAGGTGACAGCAGCTTTATCGCGCATCGCCTCATAAACTCCCATCATATCTGTTCGCCACTATTATCAAATGGGTGTTTAGCGTGCTTCTGTGTGTAGCTCTGTGTAAGAGAGAGAAAGAGAATGAGTGGAC